>JAQFXL010000970.1:0-14932 GCA_034693445.1 Edwardzetes edwardsi | reverse complement strand
CTCATCCCTTCCTTTTCATAAAATTCTCCACTTTTGAGAAATTGAAAAATTTGTCATAAAATAATAGAATTGAATAATTTGAACAAGGTACTCGAGCGATATTTCATCCAACGGGTCGTTGTCCTCTCCGTAACAAAACAGAGAAAATGGGATTATCCTTAAGTAATATAAGTGTCGGATTAAACTAATTTGATCTAGTGATAATATACCCAATGGTGGATGGCCACTTTTGGCCGACATTCCTTGACTTGAAATACTGGATAATGCCATCACTTTCTTCGAGGTCCACTGAAAAGGACACCTCATGATAGTTGCCATTCTTAGACTTGAGCCAAACGGCGTTATCGATGCCCAGATTTAATAGCGATTCTTCAACGACCTAATTATTCAGTGATGTCACAAATTAAACCCCAGGTCATAATTGAGTCTAGGTTAATTCACTTACCGTTTCAAGAAAGGGTTCTTTTGAGTTATTGATTTTGTTTCGATACTCATTGTTGAGATTTTCATTTGCCTCGTTTATTGTATGTAATTCACCTTGAATCAAAAGTGATTTCAATTAGGTTGAAACAATCACGTTTTGTTACTTTTCAACTTGTTTGAACAGCAACTCTGTAATCATTTGATAGATAAATGGGATAGATAACAAATGTACTAGTTGTTTGATAATTGCCATTAAATCATTGAGATTTGTTAAACTTAAGTCGAGTGAAAATATGAATAAACTTTTATCTTAATTGAAGTCAAGTTTTGTTGAATTTATGAGTTATGAGACAATCGATTGACTTATCTATAAAACACACGACAAACAGATTAATCTTCAAAAATGTTTTTCATCTCATTATCTGATGAACTCTCAAACATCGATACAATTTCTAGTAAAATGAACTAAAAGTTGATTTATTTACAGTTGAAATATTGGTTTATGCTTGGTCAAAATCGACAAAATTCCTATAATGCGTATTGCAGTGAAACATGACGTAACGGAGATATATGATGGTTGAAATTTTTTCATATAAATAATTGTAATTCAAATGTTTATCAAAAGTATTTATGAATGAAATAATTTATATTAGAAGAGATAAAATGAATGGATGACTTATTTCTAGTTTTGACTGGATTAAATTATCTCATTTTAGATGAATTATTGCCTATAAATTGCATGAATTCAAAAACTCTGTGAATTGGTGGAAGTTACAGATCTTGATCAATTTATAGACTTGGTCAGATAGTATTAACTAGAATTCAGTGAAAGAATACAAGATTAAAATGTCATTTTCTAAGGTTATTTCACATTTCAAACAATTAGCACCAATTTTGAAACTAAAAACTCTTCAATCTATGTAATTTCCATGGTTACCATAATTTACCATGATCAATGAGTATAACTTATTAAATAACTAAATGAAATATGAAGAATAACATATCGATAGAATTTGTAAACATATTTTTGCTAGCTACTTCCTTACAATTCCTCGCAAAAACAAGTCGATTGTCAATCTTTAATAAAATTATAAATTTGATTAATGTTTGAAATAATGAATTTTGACCTTTCAACTTTTTAACCCTTTTAACCTGCAAACTTATTCTAAATTTATAAAGTTATTCTAAAATAATTACAATTTTAAAATTATTATAATAAAATTAAAATAGAATTATGTATAATTGAAATAGGTGAAATTAAAAATCAAATATTACTTCTATTGTTTCCATTTTTAGGTTTTTTGCCGGAATCCAAATTCTTTTCATTTTCAGTGATTTTTATCTCAAAATCCTTCGACGGAATCGTGATTCTGACCCAAACGGCGGACATTATTCCAAAAGACGTGAATCACTGCAAAACCAAATCATATAATAGACTTCAAAGAAGAATACTTTCTTACAAATGAATTGTCGATTAAATGATTAAAGGATTTAAAATAGAATAATGTTATCAAAAACAAGTCATTAGTAACGTTAGAAATAGAGATGATATGCGACAGTCGGGAAGTTATTCACAATAAGACTCTTTGAGAGTGACTGACAACTAATTGAGATAATGATTTCAATTAGTTTTCAATTAAACTCATGGACTGTCGTTTGGACTGTCGTTGTGTGCTATTCTTCCCGTCATAAACCAAATAAATGTGAATTTAATCTCAAATATCTTGAATTCCATTTCAAGAAAATAGAGTAATAAATGTTATTTACAGAAGACTTTATCGGAACTTTCAATTCAAACGTTTGGAGACATTATTTTCACAAATTTATTGAAATAGAGATTAAAATTGAAATTTCATTTCTAGTAATCTTGGAAACAATTTTATGCTGAAAATGTGAAAGAGTTAATCGATTTGTTTGAATTGAAATCAAACATTGCTTTTGACAATATTTGTTCCGATTTCACTCTTTGATCATTTTTAAAACATAGATTAAGAGAACTCACCTCGAAATACAAGTGAATGCTCTTATGATTTATAGATTATATTCTTCTATCATATAATTCCCATACAATAAGTTGTGTTACGCTTGAAATAAAACGATTAAAAACTGAGGCTCTTTCTGAACACAGAATTTCTTGGAAGCGATGAACACGAAATTCTTGGCTTTAATGCCAAGATTACACAAGAAAAACAACAGATTTATAGGAAATATATCGATAATTATATGCTATATGTGCTGAAGTGAACGCACAATTGATTTTCATTAGTTATCTAATAGTAACATAAACTAATATCAAGGAACTTCAATATCTCATCTTTATATTTGAACAGCTATTTCAAGTGCTTTATTCTCATTCAATATTTTAATTTTTAGGTTAATTTGTTTGCAAATATTTTCCTCATTTGACATAAAGTGTGGAACACTTCAAATCATTCATAACATTACAATTCAAAACATAAAGAAATCGATCGTCACTACAATCCGGTCCCGATTTCTCAATTCCGTCGATTCAATCTTGAAATTTGCAAATCATTCAAAACTTATTGTGATTTTATTTATATATATATATATATGATCTAGATTCTATCAATTTATAGATCAGAAATGATAGTCAAAAACGATTTACTCTCTGAAAAGTGTCGGGTTGTCTGAAATTCATATCAAATTTGAATTAATGGCAAAACAATAAAACTAATCAGAAATTCATTATTTTATATCGGGATCAGTTGAATATTTGCCTGTTATTGATTAAAATAACTTTGATAAAGCTAACTAAACTGAGATACAAAGAAACTACACTGGTGATTTTCTCACGGGAGGTCCACGTTTTCTAATATTTTATCGTAGTTGAAAATATATCAGAGACCAAGTTATTCGAGGATTAAGTCAACTCTGATGTCATACCAGAGTAAATACAATCAGTTTTGATAACTGTTATGAAAACAATATACAAATCAGTTGTAAATAATTTGTGTCAAAACCAAATCATTGATGGATTAGTGGCTGACTATAAAACTTGGTTTCGATAAGAATTCAAATCACTTGCAATTTGAGAAACGGTGAAAACAAATGAAAATTTTAGTTTTAGTCTCATTTTTAGTACTGGATGTGCATTCACTTAATAGGGATGAGTGTGGAGTCAGTCATATTCATAATTATGGCAATCGTATAGCTGGAGGGCGAGAGGCTCTCGAAGGAGAGTTCCCGTGGATGGTATCGCTGCAGAAGTTGCACTTATCTGACCTGCGTTATCACCATTTCTGTGGCGGAACTATTCTAAACAAACACTGGATACTGACGGCCGCCCATTGCGTAGATCTGTTCGTTTGACTCAAACAAATCACTATTTTATTCCAAATTGAATTCCAGTTTAGAACCAGATTTAGTACAGGTGTTAGTCGGCACTAATCACATCTCACCCCACAATGGACTCGGGGTAGGAGGAGGGGCTCATTACAGCGTCCAAATGATTATTTATCCAGATGAGTTCAGCAGAAGTCCGCCCCTAAACGACATCGCTTTGGTGCGAATCAGCGGCGAAATCAATTTGAAAGCATCGAAAGGAAAGATTAATAAGATTTGTTTACCCGAAGAGGACTACTATTTGACCGGTTTGGTTACAGCCACGGGTTGGGGAAAACTCTATCATTTAGGACCATTGTCTCCACTTTTATTGGCGGTAGACTTACCCGTTGTTACTCAACAATATTGTAGAACCAAATATGGATATAATAAAATTAGTGACACTGTTTTCTGTGCTGGATACTACCCTGGAGAAGACACGTGTTCGGTCTGACACTTGAGCTTCGAATTTGAACATGAATATAATTTTGATTTGCTTAAAGGGGGACTCAGGTGGGCCCGTCATTCAGATAAAGGATAATCGAGCAGTTATTGTCGGGATTATAAGTTATGGCACTGTTTGTGGCCGAACCGGTTGGCCCGCAGTTTACACCGAAGTCTCTAAATATGTGGATTGGATTCATAACAATTTGATTGATTAAAACACATTTAAAATAATGTATTTTACGTCCAATTAATTAAAAACTATAAACTCATATAAATATTAAAATTCATTACAAAAAATAAATAAAAGAATTATAAATATTTATCGAAGTTTTGTATAGTTTTGAGGAAATCGTTAGTCTATTGCAGTCCAATGCCATCCATCAGAGCTAACACTCAAATTCAAACCAAATGTAAAGCTTTTAAAATTGATTTTTACCTAAATTTTGAATTAAAATTGGATCTAAAAATTTAAATAAATTTAAAAATTTGTAATCAATGGAGAGATTGAGTGTTTGAGCCCTTAAATGGATGCCAAAGGATTTGAGTATAAAAAAGGAACCGACAGTCGATCGAAATTACTATTAAATATGAAAAATGGAAACAAGTCTTCAAAAAGGGGCCAAAATAAGCCCAATCCTCGAAAAAATTTGTATGAACTCAGGCATACCGTTAAAACAGTGGCAAATAGTGACAAATTGGCAATTTAGCCACTTGACTAAAATACAATTAAGTCTACTTATGTTGTTTATATTGACCAAGGTTAAAATTAGTTGAAAAATTAAAATTTGATAAAAAACAATTGAATTACATCGTCATTGAAGTTCAAACCCTTTAGGTTTACCATTTTAACGGTATGTATGGCCGAGCCTTCCATCGATGGAATATTGGGATTATGGGACTTATCGCTAATTTCTTCAAATTATTGGTAAAATAATTGTAATAAAAGTTTAAAAGAGAGTAAAAACTGCAACAAATCATATATTATTCGGTTTATAAAACAATTTACTAATAAATAACATAAAACGACTCGGAGTCGAATCAATTTGATATATTGCAAAACTAACCTAATCTCAGTTAGACATTAGCCCTGACCGGCAGTATATGGCCTTCACTATTGAACACATAACTGTCCAATAATTTAGTAACAATTTGTTTGTCGTCACAAAACAATAAATACAAGTATTTGAGAGTCTCTGCGAACCAAAACGATTCCATCATATCTTTGGGCCGAACATTATCTGGATTTCTCACGTCATCGATGGATGTGAAGCCTCCGGACGACACTTTCGTAAACTTCTCAAATGCTTTGAATATCTATTTGAATATAAATATTTAGTTGGAGTGGAAAGCAAATGATGAGGGAATGCCTACCTGCCAGCCCCACGTCCTATAGATTTGTTTGCCTGTAATGTGGTATAAGTAAAACAACGACTCGACGAACTCCGGTCGCAAAAGATTGTGAGCGTCTGCGGGTCTGATCTGAAACTCGTCGTCATTCCCCGTCTCATCGAAATATGCAATTTCTGGAGAGAGTCCAGTTTTTGTCAGGTTATACATGTAATGACAGGTGCGGCCCAACTTCTCGGCCAAAACTAAATGTTCATTAAATGGCGAGTCATCGGTCACAGAATGGCCGCGAATTTTTGGTGATTTGAGCACTTCGTGGTAATATCCCAGCGCTAGAGTTCCCGATAGAAAGCACACCAAATGATCCATTTTTGGGTGAACGTCACTATAGCTGGCAGTGCGCAGTATTTCCCCAACAAATGTCAATTTTAACGGTCCTTTCGTTGTCCTTACGAGACGTTTCTGCAATTCGTCCATTGATTTGATGTAATCTTCTTTAAGCCATTGAATACCGGTTTGAATGTATTGTTTCAAAAGATATTCGTAATACGAGTCCCCTCTGGCGCCCAAAGTTATGGTTCCTTTACTAAACTGACCCGTATATGGATTTATATACATTGGAAGCAAATATTTTCCACTTTGAAGAGTCAGGTTATGGATGTGTTGTGACGTCCGGAACGACATTTTCTATTAGAGAATTGCAATTAACGCAAAATAATTGAAACGAAGGATAAAAACCTCGTATTTATTAATTCCCGTCAAATATGTTAAGTCTCTGAACTCTAACTGAACTGTCGTTACTTCGGAAAGGGATGAGTCGGGCGACCAGTTGGGTGTCTTTGCACTCTTAGTTCTTAGATTAACGTCACTGAAAGGCACCAAATGCTGTGGAGAATCAAAACAATGGATGAGTCGTTCGCCTAAATCGGCAGCTCTTATAAGGATTGTGGGCTCTCTCGTCAAGTGATAGGCAGATAACAGTCCCGCTGACAGATAGACATCAATTAATTGATTCAATGAAAGGGTAGTCTAAGTCATACCCAAAGCTCTTATAGTCATTTCAAAACAATTGACTTCTTTATAGATATCAAAACGTAAATCATTTTTAATCCAATTCATGGCGTCATTGAATTCTAAACGATTCGGATTCAAATCAAATTAAAAATCATTTCAAAAGTACTGAAGTGAGACCTTCTTCGCGACCCATCATAATAAGTGTGTCCAATGAATCCAAAATAGTTAGACCGACACTAAACCAATTCTGTTTTGTTTTGGTGATAGGCTTGAGGTGGTCGGCCCCCCAGGCATAGGTCTTGTAGGCATTCCACGAGTGTAGCGTCGCCTCAACTATTGCTTTCTGTTCACTGTTTTGGTGTCTTTGAGCCGATTCTTTGAATATACTCAGAGATAAGGCATCGATTGTTCCCATCATTCTTTGGCCACTTGTTGACCACTTTTTCTCTTTGTTATCAATTTTCAAATTATTGTCAATATTATCATTAATTTCATTGTCTTTGTTGTCGGCATTGTTTGTATCCACAATGGGTTTAATCAACTGTTCATTTGATCTTCTGGTCGTGTCTTCAGCTCTCAAACTAAGATAGGGTTCATTTGGTTTGTTATTCGCTTCAATTAAAGCCTCGTTTTTTGGTAGATATAAGAAGAGGATCAGAAATATAGTGACAATCAAACCAATTGTCAGATAAAGTCTCGCCATTCGGGGCAATGATTTCCACTTCTAATCACAATTCAAAGCAATGAATAAAATGTGAAAAATATTTCAAAGTAAGGGATTATTTACTCGTCTGATGCTAGTAGTTGTGGGGGTCTTCTGTGCCCTCAACAGCTGCTGACCGCTCTCGACGTCCAAATGCATTGTCAATCAAATTGAGTCTATTTTTCAAGTGATTACAGTTTTTAATCAAATTGAGGTCTCATTTGTTTTCATTTTTTTAGTCCCTGTCTGCGAATATGAGTTAATTTTTAAATATTTATACTCTCCTTCTTTATGATGAGAGACAGTATTGGCCCTAAACATGTATATTATGTACAGCTGAACCTCACCAACAATTACTAAGTTGACTAGATCAATCGCACATTTAATGGAAAACTGAGATTCAATAAACTTAAGATGTGGTGAAATACTATTATAAATTAAGTTTAACGTTTATTGCTTGGTTAAATCTGAAATATAACCATTATTATTAAATATAAAAACTGAATCTAGCAACAGATGGAAACTATAGCAACACAAATAGTACAGCATATTCTCTAAATTTGCAAAATTCTATCAATAATAATTTGGTATTAATTATGAATCATCTAGCAATTAATTCTTAGTTTTGAGCCTCAATTTTAAATTGACCCAAATTTTGAATAGTTTTAAATCAAATAAATTATTAGAAAATAATAACTTTTTATTAAACATTTGGAAACCAAACTCTAATCGTATTTAGGAAATGACCCCTTTTTTGGTCACAGATTTTGAAAACGTTTTTGTGGTTTTCATCAAAAGTATTAAAATAATTGAAATTCAATATTATTTACGAAATTGAGTCTTAATTCGTCTGATTTGTCGTTCAATTGATCTCAACAACAATGAAGAGGAGCTTAAGAAGTAGAGAATCCATTAAAAAAGAAAACGAAGAGAGCGAAGAGAAAAAGAACAAAACTGATGAGGAGATGACAGTTGAGGTCGAATATTGCGGTCAATGATATTATCGCCGAAAATATAGAGATTTGGAACAATTGATCAAAAAGTCTGTACCGAATGTCAACATTAATGGCTTTAATGGCGGCCGAAAGAAGGCGTTTGAAGTGAAAATCAACGGCCAATTGGTTTATTCCAAGTTAGACACCGATAGGTTCCCCGACTTTAAACAAATGGTGGAACTGGTGGTCAACGCCTCTCAGCCCAAGAAATCTTAATATTCGGTTAAATTATTTGCATTTAGAAACTAATTTACGTTATTATTGGTTATTGTCTTAAATGAAAGTTTAATCTCAAAACCCAAATGAGTTAGACTTGAGGTCAGACTAATCGTAATAAACGTTTGTTTCAATTATTTTTGTTTTATATTTTCGATAATTAATTATATTTTTAATTATCAATTAAACTGATGAAAGTGTTGACTCTATTTCGTGTTATCCATCAAATTTAAATACTTGTTTGGAAACTATGGTAACGCCGTTTATACAGTTTGTCCGAATTGCAAATTTCTAATTGATATCATCAATAATTAGTATTCAATCAATTCTATTGATATCCTATCAAACAATTGGGGCGTTTCAGAGACCTTCAGTCAATTAAGTTTATCTTTATGTAATTAAACTGGCTCAAAAGTACTCAAAAGTAATAATTATCTAGTAAATTGATAACTAGGTTTGACTATAACTATCGCTGCCGTTGTTTTAAGGCTATATTTGTTCACATTTTTGGTTTCATTTATAAGTTATAAACTTTGAAACCGAGTCTTGAAATACAGTATTATTTTGAGTCAATTTACCGATAAATCCATTGATTTATTTGAGTATTATTTGAATTTTTGTCAATACTTTTGGTCGGAGGAGAAGACAACGAAATGGTTGTCAAAGTTGAAGTGGAATACTGCGGAAAATGAGGCTATCGGCCCAAATATGAAGAGCTCAAGAAATTGATCGAACAGTCTGTGCCCGAGGCCGAAATCAATGGTTTCGCAGGACGTCAGACTAGTTTTGAAGTCAAAATCAATGGACAATTGGTTTTCTCTAAATTAGAAACCAATGCGTTTCCAGACTTCAAAGCGATTATCCAATTGGTGGTCAACGCCTCTCAACACAAAAACTAATTCGGGGCCCAATTATCCGCAATTTTAAATAATTAATGTTATTATCGATTATTGTCTTAAATGATAGTCTAATCTCTAAATCCAAATGAGTTAGACTTGACG
This sequence comes from Edwardzetes edwardsi, assembly GCA_034693445.1. Classification (NCBI taxonomy): domain Eukaryota; kingdom Metazoa; phylum Arthropoda; class Arachnida; order Sarcoptiformes; family Ceratozetidae; genus Edwardzetes; species Edwardzetes edwardsi. The sequence continues at coordinate 5,444 of JAQFXL010000970.1, read as the reverse complement.
TCAGACTAATTGCAATAACGGCTTAATTTCTGTTAATTACTTATCAAATGAATTGACTTAAGAATTAAAAATTTAATTTCAATTTTAAAACTAAGTTTCTATTATTTTGAAATACCATTAAGTCTTGATTTGCTGTTAAAGAAGATGATCGCACTGACAACTGCCCACTCCATTGGACGGCTCCACTTTTAAGCCTCTCTTTTGCCTTTGAAAAGCATTTAATAATTTATAATCAAAATAATAGTTCAAACGTTAAGTCTAGTCATACAGAAGACAGTGCTGTCGATTGAATCTTCGGTTTGCATTCCACGGACTCTTCATTTCCTTAGAACTCCAAAGTCTTTCGGCCACAGCTATCGCTCGCGGCCTAAACAGTACTATATATTAGATAAGATGGCAATTTTCAAACATATTGAGCTCATAACCAGGTTCTTCCTATTATATTGGAAGCGTCGACCCATTCTCCTGAGCAAAGAATAAAATTAGATGTCATTAGAGCGGAAAGGGTACATACCCCACATTGTCGCTTCGCCCCCAATCACCAATTGATTCTGTTGTTCGTTGCCTTTGAATGAGTGCGGATCGCAATTGTAATACCGGTGCCAATCAGTGCCATACGATATCTTATTGATATACCAACACGAAGACAGAATCGATTGATAACCCCTTTTAGTGACATTGAAGAGTTCACTCTCCCAGTTGTTTAACTTCCAAATGTGTACAATTGTGTCGGATTGAATCCGCGCCTTATTGTCGAACACTTCCTGCCATACAATAGAACTTTTATTGAGATCTTTGACAATATCTATGACTTTTTGGATATAATATTCTTCGAGTTTATGGAAGGGTTCGTTGCTTTTCGTTCCTATATTTTGTATATTTTTGATAATATTCTTTGATTTAATGAATTGAATGACATTTGGGTTCGAACGCCAACAGTTGTATTCGACTTCATCACCGCCTAAATGGAAGTATCGGTCGGGAAATCGGTCCACAACTTCGGTGAATAAAGTTTTGATGAACTGATAGGTAGAATCTTTTGTTGGATCAATTGGTCCAAAATTTCCATTTGGTTTGTCATCCGTATAACAAGGAGTGAGAAGTCCGGGTTGGCCTTTACCCCATGCTAGTGTGTGACCAGGAGTATCAAATTCTACCAACACTCTGATTCCTCTCTCTTTTGCGTATTCGATGATATGAGTTATGTCTTCAGCCGTATAGATATGTGTCCTCGGATTATACGCTCCTTTAAGACTCATCTCTGGGAACACTCGACTTACGTATGGAAAGGACTGGTCGTCAACGATATGCCAGTGAAAGACATTCATTTTATTGTAAGCCATTGCATCTAAACTCTGTTCGAGCCTTTGAATAGGAATGTAGTGTCGAGAAGTGTCGAGTAATAGACCTCTGAATTTGAATCTAGGAAAATCATCTATTGCTGTAATATTAACAATGAATTGGTTGCGTCCGATATTCTCAATGAGTTGGGAGAAAGTTTCGATGGAACGTATGGCTCCCCAAACAGTTAACGCAGAAATTTGAGCCTGGTCTTCATTTATGCGAATGGAATACATTTCATCCATATCCGGGTGCGGTTCTGTCTCGCATTCCTGAAGTACTTGAATTGTAATATTTTGGAGATTTCCCCGAAAATTGTTTCCTTCGTTGAGATCTCTCTTTTGGTCGAATAGCGTTCGGAAGTCTCTATCACTTACCAGAGAACAGTCTTCGAGAAAAATGAGTTTCCAATACCTGTCTATCGTTTTGTCTAATAAATCACATTTTCCTTTAGTCTGTGAAACGAATCGAAAATTTTTCGGATCAATTGAAAAAAATGTCTCTTCGGTCCGAAAAATCTGAGGATTCGGCCAAACGTTGTCACCGATTGAAAAATTACTGCTTAACTGATAGATTGAAAGTTGAGCATATGTTAAAAATGAACAAGATTCAATTTACTCCAACCTTTGGTGCTTTTGATTTTCTTTGAATTTTCTTTGTGATGACTAAGTTTATAGCAAAACAGCACAAAATCGATAACAAAATTAAGAAATTCATTGTCTAAATCACCTTTAAATTTGTAAAATGAAAAGATCTCAAACTGCTATGAAATATAATATTATATATAAGCAAGCAAAGTTTAAAAGTCGAAAATAATGCCCGCATTAAACAGAATAGAGGATTCGTAAAACTGATTAATTGATTGATTAGTTTTGTGAAACTCAGACTTAAATGAACTAAATTTCTGATATAAAACACATAAATCTGTTGAAAATTTCAAGATTTATCTTAAAATCTAATGAATGAACTCATTAGTAATTCTGTGAATCCATCTCAGATGTTGGTGCCAATTATCAAATAGAAAGAGAGAGAGAGTTGCCTAATGCATAAATTGACCCTCACATCCTTCAACCAAACAGAATCGCTTACATCGTTGTTATTAAATTGAATTATTAAAGTAATTTATATGAAAAATGTGTTTATTATTTAACTCTTATATATATATATATATATATATGCCTCAAATATAACACAAATGCACTCAAATTACATAATCACATTGGCAGAACCCAGGACCATTTGCCGGCTCAACCATAAGACCTCTTTGTTGCCTAGTTCAAATGAATCATATTTCAACTATCAATTAATGACCTCTTATGATAAATGAGCTCGACTTTAGAATATTGACCACATTCTACAGCAATATGATATTCAGGCTATTTTAGGTCTGCTATTCAATGAGAATAGGATAGAATAATTTTCAGAATATCTAGTACAACTGTTGCATTTAAAGAGTGGGCCAATATTCAAATGTCGCTAAAAAGTCATACATAAGACAGTGCTGTCGATTGAATCTATCGTTGGCTGCCTTCGGATTATTCAGTTCTTTGGGACTCCAAAGCCTTTCGGCCACAGCTATGCCTCGAGGCCTGCAATTAAATTAATTGATAATAATCATGATCAAATAACCCGTTTATTTCAGACCAGACCAGGTTCTGCTCATCAAATTTGTTCCATCGACCCATTCACCTGACAAACCAGTTATTCATATAAACCCATAAAATATAATATCAAGGTCTTAGATAACTAACCCCACATACAGGCCTCTCCTCCAATAACTAATTTATTCTGTTCATCAGTTCCACCGAATTCTTGTGGATCACAGATATAATATTTGTTCCAATCGGTGCCGTAGGAAATGTAGTTTAAGTACCAACAGGTTGATAACAGTGTGTGGTAACCCTTTTTGGTAATGTCGTAGACTTCGGTCTGCCAGATATCTTTCCATACGTGCACTAATGTATCGGATTTAATATCGACGCCATTGTCGAAGACTTCCTGCCATACTATATAACTGCGATTCAAAGCCTTAACGATATTCAATACTTTTTGTATATAAATCTCTTCGAGTTTCGGGAAATTATTGGTTATATTTTGAGTGAACATGAATTTGAGAATATCTGGATTAGAGGCCCAACAGCTGAAGTCAACCTCATCGCCGCCCAAATGCAGATATTGGTCAGGAAAACGGGTGACCACTTCAGTGAACAATGTTTTAATAAATTCATACGAAGAATCTCTAATTGGATCAATTGGTCCAAAATTTCCATTTGGTTGACCACCGGTATAACAAGGAGTGAGAAGTCCTGGCTTTCCCTTACCCCATGATTGAGTGTGTCCAGGAGTGTCGAATTCGGCCAATACTCTGATTCCTCTCTCTTTTGCGTATTCAATGATATAATTTATGTCTTCATTCGTATAGATATGTGTTTTGGGATTAAACGCTCCTTTAAGGCTCAGTTCTGGAAATACTTGACTTACATATGGGAAGGACTGGTCGTCAACGATATGCCAGTGAAAGACATTCATTTTATTATAAGCCATTGCATCCAAATTCTGTTCTAATTCTTTTATGGGAACGTAATGTCGAGAAGTGTCTAACATCACCCCTCTGTGTGCGAAACGGGGGAAATCGAGAATAGCTGTGGTGTTGACTATGAATTGGTTGAGTCCAACATTTTGGATGAGTTGAGACAATGTCTCCATAGCTCTTATAACTCCCCAAACATTTTCAGCAAAAATCATAGCTATTTGTGAATTGATTTCAATTGAATGCATTTCATTCATCTGAAAGTAGGGCTCATTTTCGCACTTCTCTTTCACCCAAACCGTTATATTATTGAGATTTCCTTTAAAGTTGTTATCTCTCGAAAAATCTATTTTATTGTCGAATAGCGTCTGAACTGATGTTTTGCTAACCAGAGAACAGTCTTCGAGGAACAGTAGTTTTTGGTATCTTTCGATTGTTTTCTCCAATAAATCGCATTTTCCTTTAGTTTTGATAATAAAATTGAAGTTTTTTACAGTAATTGAATAATATGTTGACTCGATTTTGGCTGATTGAGGGTATGGCCAAATATTACCAAGGTTACCCTGTGCCTGAATTAATAAGTTAGGATATTTAAAAATATTATTTTGAAAATTTCAATTCAACAAGTTTATAAAAACTTAGACATCTTGAAGTGACATTTTTTTAGGTATTTTCAATACTATTCATCTTATTTATTTGGAAAATCAACCTTGTTAAAATTGATAATTTACCTCTCCTTCTGATGGCCAATAAAATGCGATTAATAAAAACGAAAATTGAATTAATGTTCTCATCCTTTACTGTCTGACAATTTGTTAATTGATTTGAGATATAAATCGATAACTGTTTCATAGTTTTGATGCTTACAAACAAACGGTTTAATAAAAACATAATAAACGTTTACTTCAAAAGTTGCATGTGTAATTTGTACAGTGCATTGAAGATTCCACCTGAAAAGTTTAATGAGTTCATTGAATGCACATTTTTTCATTAAAGCTAATGGATTTCATCCTTCTCTAAATGTACTAGATAAATTCTATAATGAAATTAGGATTTTTTCAACTAGAGTTTTCTTATCTATTTTATTTTAAAAATTTTCAAACAATTTTTTCCAATGGTTTAGAATTTCTTATTGGAAAAAGTTATGGAAATAAACATAAGTTTGTGCCATATATTGAATAATTCGTATTAATTTTAGAAACCTATCTTGTTTAGTTTGATTTTTGACATTATTTATGTCTGTTTCGAAAATAGTCAATACTTTGAGACTTTAAGATAAGATTAAATTGAATCAATCAAATGCTCGAAACCTTGATCGAGATCTTTTGCGCTGAAAATAAATTTTGCTAAATTCAATTAACTTATAAGAATGACTTTTTGATTGGATTGGCTAACAAAACACCCAGTTCATTTTCAGCTTGAAAATTTTGAATTAGAAATCATTTTCAAAATTTGAATTTTTCTCTAATTATTTAATTGACTTTTAATGTCAAATATACGATAAATACTAATCTATGCTTTATTATTTAAGTGATCTTGCCCCATTCCCAAGAACTCTATCAAATTGTGAGAC
>JAQFXL010000969.1:0-14935 GCA_034693445.1 Edwardzetes edwardsi | reverse complement strand
AAAATGACTTCTATATAATCTTAAGACTATATTCCTCTAAAATATACAGTCAATGCGTTTATTGTGTAAACTATATATATATATTCATTTAAAATTGACAAGGTCATTGAAATTTTTTATGCACAATCTTGAATAATGTATTTACATTTAACATGATAAAAATTTTAGAATCCCCACCTATTTCTCTTAATTTTTTTTTTATCATGGTAATTGAAAAAGTCGCAGAAATTATCTTCAATTTTATTGAAACCCACAATGGGTATTTAATAAGACTCGCCAATTGTAAGATTTTTTCAATTAGAACAAAAAGTCCCTTGAGCATGTTGACTTAGGATATACCTTTTAGCCGCCATTTAAAATCTAAGTGCAAAATGGCGGTAAATGATTTCAATGGAATGGATTAGTTTACTCATTAAACGCATTGACTGTATATTATCCTTGAGTTTAGATTTGAGTTCATTTAATCTCATTTCCCATAAATTATTAGATAACTCATTGAATGAAAGTATTTATAGTTTTTATATGAAAGTCGAGTACTTCTTGAAAATCCATTCAAAAGAATTAACTATTGTATTGATATGAAGGACAGCCATAATGAGGCTTACAATCGATTAAAACCTAATCCATTGGCAGAGATGGTGAGAGAGATCTGTTATTTTATGAAAGAATTTGAGGATTAAATCACAAATTTTCGGATACTTTTGAGACTTATTAGTAAAACACTCGATAGAAGTCATTACAAAAGAAATGATTAGCCATTTGTCAGGATTTACGTCAAAATAATTGCAGTCAATCCCTGACTACTCACAAAAGTCACTTCAAGTCTGTGCTAATAAAGTCTTAATTAGATTATTATTTCTATAAAATCAGACCAAAGTTTCACTAACTGTCAGTTCATGACAGGGAGAGGAGGGCTTCAAATATGGAGAGAGAGAGAGAGAGAGAGAGAGAGAGAGAGAGAGAGAGAGAGAGAGAGAGAGAGAGAGAGAGAGAGAAAACGTTATGTTTTTATTTGATGTGTTTGACGTGATTTGCAGTTTTATTATATTTACTCAATTTATATATTAGTCTATTATTGCTTTTTTGCCGAAGACGTGACACTCATTTGAAGTCAGTCCTCTTAATTCAATTCTGTGCCTCAAATATTTTGATTGGAAAATATAATTGGTTTTCATTTCAAACCCAAACAAACTTTAATTATAAAACTAATTATAATTTTGGCTCAAATTCTCAGACAAATAACAATTTCCCGAATTTCATAAGATTCTTGGTTTGTCTCCGATTACGTAATATTCAGTTATAAAAAGTTGAGAAAATTTAATGTTTTGACAGAATATATAATTTATTTATTTTGAATTATATGTTAACTCAGAATAATTAGATTTGTATTGAATTCTCGATTCCCAAAAGTAATACCTCTTTCTGTTTTGCTTTGAGAAATGTTTGCCAAAAATATAGTTGAGTTCACAAACGAATAATCAAATTATAATTTGGTATTTAAAACATTATTCACTCAGACATTCAATTGGCGTTTGGTTTGCTATAAATCCAGAGATCTTTGCGTTTCTGTTATTTATTTGTATTTTTACACAAATTTATTGTCAAACGAACCGCGAAATGAAAAATAATTGATTGAAATTCAAATAAAACGTTAATTTCATTTGCGTTTTATGACAAACCTTTCGCTCTTTGTTTTCGATTAATTTTTCAAAAATAATACCAAATGTTTATCTAAATGTTCTGGCATTCAATCCGTAGCTCTTCTCAATCATATTTATTCATGTAATCAGTTTGTGTTCAGTCTATGATTTATAGAAAATTGCGGACAATTTTGCTCAAAAAACTTACTATTAATGATGTTTTGATGCTATCCTTTCATTTGTTGTAATCAAATATAGACTGAATTTATGTTTCGTTTCTTAAAAATCAATTTTGTGTTCAAAGAAATTGTGTTCTCGTGTTTGAAAAAAATTAGGGCTCAGTCTAAGGGATGACTAATCGATAGTTTACATAAAACGCAAAAATACTCCAAAAATTACCCGTCGCTTAATAAACAATGGAATGAAAGGAAAATTAGATGCCATTCATTACAAGCAAATTATATATTCATCTCTTGTGCTTCCCTTTCATTTAAATCTCTTCAAAAGCAGAAATCTTTTCGTATAATTCGTTTCTGAATTGAACTTCTCTTTAATATTTGTTTAAAGCAGTACTCAATTAGTACGTAAATTATTGTTTCAGAATTTTAGTTATTATTTGAATACATTTCTCCAGTTTTTCACTTTAAAGAGTTTGTGTCAATTGAATAACATTTGAAATCATTAGAGTGAATGCTTTACGAATGTGCTAGCTAATTTATGTTAGGTTGTTGAATAATTCTTTGGTATTCTCACCGATTGAATGACTTATCATTCATTGTTGATCTCTCAATGAAATCGGAGATTCTATTGAACTTAGTTTCAGAATATTCTTCGTCTAAATATCTCTTATTTTGGATTTTGATTTTATTTGTTTTGTTTGATTGTTTGAATAATTTGTGTATTACTTCTAATGTAATGTTTTGCATAAATACTGAATTCAGTTCGAAATTTATTTATGCAAATCAAAAGTGATATTTCCTTTCAATCTCTAAATATTTAAATTATATCTAATTTTATTCAGAATTCTATTCGAGTTATCTTTTGAGAGATCGATACAATAGTTTAGAATAATTTTCTCTCTTTTTCTTCTTTCAAGTTATCAAATATTAGTCTCAAAATGGAAAACCATTTTTCTGTTTTAGAGTCGACTTCTGATAAAAGGGTTTCCCAAAAATCAATAGATTGAAAGCAGTAGAGGATTAATGTTAATTGAAATGAATGTTTTAATATTACTTTTCCTCCGTTTTATATCCAAAGAATTCGTGCATTTTATATGAGACCCAAAATCAATGTTTTAGGAGACAAATGAAACACTTTTGGAGTGGAATTGCATTTTGATGTTATCCTATGGTTTCTAATTTCTGGTTTGCATTCAATTTTTAAGTGTTTTTGTCTCTTAATTCTGAGTCAGTTTTGGAAATTGAATTCTAGATAACATAAATCACATCAAAATCATATCAAATTAGAAAGCATTAGCTTTTTACGAATTACTAATTAAATAGATTTGTTCGAGCAAATATCAGAGCTTTTGTGATAGAGACCAGAGACGTGAAGATCTTATTTTTATTGATCCCAAACTTTGCTTTTCTTCAATGTCTGAAAATTTTCATCTATAAAGTGATAATTTTTTGCTTCACTTTTATGAAAAATTATTAAATTCTTTGTATAAAACTGAGTGTAAAAAATGTTTAGATTCCCCAGAGTTTGAATTAATTAAAAATTCTATTCAATGGGTTCTACTAATGAATTCTTGTAGACTCTATGGTATTGTATGGTATTAATGGCTCAGAATATTCTCGTTCTTTTGTCTTCTTTTCTGACTATAACTTACAGAATAATAAGTTATTAGTTTCTCTCTGTTCTGGCGTTCAGTTAGTTATTAAAGTTGAAAGTGTAGCACAAAACAAACACTATTTTACACATTATATAATAGCAAATGCTTTGATAGGATTAAGTCGGGAGAGAAGTCGGTGTTTGACAACTTCTTTGCTTCGTTCTCTCATTCAAGCTCTTAGTGATGAACGTATTTTTGTTGCCGACAACTGATTACATTTTAACTATTGTCTATCGGCTAATAAGTTGTGTCAGTTGTGAGATGCCATACCTGTACACACGTTTGACACTTTCATTTGTCATATATTCTTCTCCTTATCCTATTTGCAAATGGATTTCTATTTTTCATCCATTCTCTGCCACCGTTCCCTCGGAATACAAAGCATTTTCTTTGCCTTTTTTTGCAGAGTCTTCACTTTTTATGAATTATTACACCAGAGCTGAGTAATGGTTGAGAATTCAAACGATGGAAACTGCAGGTTCAGATTTATATTTTCAATTGAATAATTTCTTTTATTCCATTTGAAAATAAGTGGAAAGTTTTGCTCTCATTCCTCACGCCTTCCATTTGACTGCCATTTGAGTAAAAGTCCAGAAATTATTGTTTTATTTTGTGTTTGAAATTAAGTTTATGTAAATTTGAATGAATCGCTTATAAAACAAATGCATATCTAAGCGAAGAGAGTGTTGTGTATTAAATATTAGTTTTGCTTAACTTTTAATGTTTTATAATTTATGCCATCTGTCAGCCAATCATTAATCAAAACAAAGCCAACAATTTTTGCTTTGAGTTATTAAAAAAATATTTCATTTTTGTACTAAAAGTGAATTAAACTCTTTTATTATATTCTATTCGTTTGCAAATATTGTTGGCATAAGTTTTTAATTCAATAATTTATCATATCTTGCAATTCAATTCAATTACTCATTTGGTTTGGATTTCAGATAAACTTTTTAATTAATTTCGTAAATATTTTCACTGAATAGAAAAGTTTTTGCAATAAATTCATTCATTTAATAAATTTTTGATATTATATCCATTAGTTTTTGCAATATTTCACTCGAAAATTAAATATTCTTGCGATTGAATATCATGAATGACATGAATGGTCATTTAGGAATACAATTATCATTTGCTTGAAGCAATTTTCAAAGAATTCTTCAAAAGACCTGAGGGTTTTGTAATTCATATAAAATATCACAACAATTCTGTTCTCAAACTTTATCTGAATGCCTGTTATTCTGTGTGACTTATCTTCTTTCAAGTCCTGTGTTCTAATGGAAGTCAATCCCCAATTCTAAGATTAAGACAAGAATAAGACAATTAGTGTGAATTGTGATATGAAACACATATTTATGAATTTCAATAATTAATCAGTTGTTTAATGATTAGTGGCTCTAATTGTCTGTTATCCTAATCTCAACTCTACTAACGATTGTCTGCAAACAAATATTTAATTAACTTTTTCTGTTTATTGTTTGACATTTCCTTTTGTTGATTTGTTTGTTGAGTTAATGCATTAATTTTGTTTTCGCTGTTTTTCACGTCTCGATGGACTTTGAGATGATTTTCATGCCTTCACTGCCTTTTTTGTAATTACATTCAATTCGCCTCTTCTTTCAGTCATTTGACTAATTATTTTCTGATTATTTAATTCTTTTAACGTTAATTCAATTTCATTGACTTTTTTCATTGAATTCCTCATTCATTTATGTGATTATCATCAATGACTCCAAAGTACTTCAGTTAACCCTTCCTCTCAAGACTTGTTACGAGTCTTCACTCGAATATTTCGGGTTTGATATAAATAAAAGTCATTAAATTTAGTCTCTAATTGTAAAAACTTTGATTTATTAATCAAATAATTATTTGGACATTCCCTCTGCCCATCACTTCTTGTCCTCGACTCAAATGAACAATAGTTTTGTTGATTAAAATTTTTTACTAAAGACGAGAATTTCAATCATTTTTTAAGTTCAGTTCTCAGCCACTCATTAAAGAAAAAGTTAATTAATTGAAAATTTCAGAAACTAAGCAATAGATATGTCTTTTAATTAATTATTAGTTTTGACGTCGACTTCAATAAGAGCTCATTTCCAAAGAATTGTAGGCAATGTTTAATGTGGTGTATCTACAAAACGATTCCCTCTCACCCTCTCCTCTTTGATGGGTCATTAATATTAATTTTTAAGTTTTTTCTCCCTTTTATGTTTCGTAAGATTATTATTATTACAAAAATCTATTCTCATTCGTAAGTCTATCGCCAAACCAGAGCCTTATATTCTGTGCATTAATTCTTTTATACTATGCATTGAGTGAAGAGAACACTATTTTATTAATTATTAATTTTCGTGTTATTATTAATACAGAGTTTTCGTAATACATCTCTCCTTAGATTAGTGATGTGCTGTTAGTCAACCCTATCGAAGCCAATATGAGAGGACGACAGACCTTTCAAAGGATCTCATCTTAATTTAAGACTATTTCAACATTTATTGTGAAATTAGTTTAATTAAAATAATGAGTTTTTCGCGACTAATCATGTGTTGGAAGCGATCCGTTGGCCGCTTATCAGCGAAAAAAGTGCATAAATTTTACTCAACTTTGAGTCTAATGTCAAACGAAAATAATTACGAAAAACAGTATTATTGTAGTCATGAAAATCAAAATCAAATTTTAACGAACATTCGTTTGCGAGGACTCGAAGACCAGTTCAAAGAACTCTTCGATGAAAACACTCTCAATGATAGACAACTACTTTCTGATGCAATTCTCAGAAATATTGAGTCAATGCCTAATAAATTGGACCCAATTTGGTATTCCATTATTCTGTTCTCTGAACTCATTTGTAATGTTTTTGTGTGCACTTAAGGTATACCAAAGAGAAGCCTGACTTCGAGACAGTAGCGACGGTCGGTACTAAACGACAGTTTGATTTTGTGCCTCAAAAAGCAGAGACTTTAATGCAAAAGTTGGGTCTTTTATATCTGTCGGATAGAAATGGAGGCAATTTAGGGGTTGTCGGCGGCAAAAACAGTTACGCACTGGTGGCTGATTTGTCCCGTTTAGAGCAGGCGCTTATCTCTTGGACCACAAAAACCTTGATAAATGAATACGACTTCGAGGCAGTAGTTGTGCCCCAATTGTTATACTCAGACATAATCAAGTCGTGCGGATTCAACCCTTCTAGCAATCGATCACAAGTCTATCGATTGGCTTCTGATCAACGCGTATGTTTGGTGGGAACGGCCGAACAGTCATTGGCCGCACTCAACATCGGTTAGCACTCGTTATGTGTCGAAAATTGCCAAATGATTATCGTTGTTGAGTACTCTCCCTCTCCCTCTCTGTTCTAACTTTCGATTATAATATTTGTAACAAATGATAGGCTTTACTTGTATTGAGTCGCAAAAAATTATTGTTTCTCTGAACTGTTTTTTGCCAATTCCTGTGTGGCCTCTGTTCTGACATTAAAGCCGAGTCTAAACTCTTGGTCTGTTTGACAGCTTTTATTTGTTTTGATAAATGTTTAGAAATTTTTCAAAAAACGTCTTCTCTCTTATGACTATTAGGGGAGACCTTCAATGAAGAGGACTTACCGAAGAAGTACTGTTCAATGAGCCGATGCTATCGCGCCGAAGGCAAGAGTACTAAACAGAATTGGGGTCTTTTCAGAGTTCACTGCTTTAATAAAGTGGAAATGTTTGCCATCACTGATGAAAGACAATCCCCGCAAATGTTAGACCATTTCGTAGACATCCAAAAAACTCTGTTCGAACGGCTATCCCTCTGTTTCAAAGTGGTGGATATGCCGCCACACGATTTAGGTGTTCCGGCCTTCAGAAAGTTTGATATCGAGGCTTATATGTCAGGTATTACTCTTTCGTTAATAATTGTATTGATTTTTCTTATTTTTTGTCTCTATTTGAGAGCCAATAGTTCTCTCATATAATAAGGCTTTCATTGCATTAGTATTTCATTTATCTCAACGAAACCACTATTAATAGTATTGACAATCGTTTTGATCTTTTCATCAAAACAACTGAAGTGTTAATTATTTAATCAATTTTGTTATGAGATTCCATTTTTCATTTGAGATGTGGGGGAAGTCCTATCTTTTTTGCTGAGCTTAGAGACTATCTCTCGAAAAAAATGTTCAATTCTTCGAATATAAGTTTATGGACAGAATATTTGATGAGAGGCTCAGAGAGAAAGAAGAGAAACAAAATTAATCCCTGAAATAAGGTTTGGTTTGGTTATGAGATGATGTGCTCAGAGAGTGTTATTATTGCAAAATATTTGAAGACAAACCAATTTTATCTCATTTTTCAAATCCTTTCCACATTTCGAGTCCTGAATATTCAAATGATTGACTTTTGTTTGCTTTTCATTTAATTAATTAATTGATTAATATTTTAATGACTCGTTTTCTCAAACTTAAGGTCGAGATGTTTGGGGAGAGATATCTTCGGCTTCCAATTGCACTGACTATCAGTCCAGACGTTTGAATATTAAATATCGAACTTTATGTCTGAATGAAGAAACCAATGAAGTGTTCAAGGTGAAGTTTGTTCACACCGTTAACGGTACTGCATGTGCTGTGCCGCGAATGTTGATCGCCATTTGTGAACAAAATCAAACTCAGGACGGATTTGTTGTAATACCAGAAGTGTTGCGTCCGTTTATGAGCGGACAGACTGTTATTGATAAAAGACAAACAGTCTTTACTATCAGTGAAGACCCAAACACAGGACAAGTCCTTTCACTATAATCGCATTATGCCGTCCACTCATCTATTCTTTATTTCATTGCAAACAAAAGTGTCTTTTCTTTCACTTTTTTTTGTCAAAAGAGATTAGAAATTGTAGTCATTTTGTAAATAAAATTAATTATCAATTAATTAAATCTTTGTTTCGTTTTTTTTCATTGAATTTCTCTATTATTGAGAATCCGTTTGAAATTATTGGAAATGTTTAGTCATTTTGGGGGCAAATCCTGGATATTGTTGAACGCATTTTATAGGTCGTCCGGTTCTGTCACTAAATATATTCTGTTATTTGTATTTCACGACTCAAACAATATTTGACATTAATTTTGAAACTCTGAATACTTTATTCAAATTCATGTTTCCATCAAAACATCGATTAATTGAATGGAAAAAAAACTTAAAAAGTTGTGAAATGTGTTTCTTATCGGTTCGCGATTCTAATGACGAATGAAATTCTCTGTTTATTCGCTTGATTTCCGACTAAAGACTTGAATTCAGTCATTAAACTTAATAAAAAAATATTTTTCAGAAAAGACTTCGAGAAAATTAAGAGCCTTTTTTAGCAAAAAAGAGGAGTTTTAGACCTAAATTGTTGTGAACTTCTAATGGCTTTAAAGGAAATTTAGTTTTTTATCGCCAATCGTTAGTAGTGTTGGCGAACATCTGTGTCCGTCTGTCTCTGACTCTTATTTATCCTTTGGTTGTAGTTTTCATTAAAAAATAGTACATTTTCTAAACTTGCAATACTTGTTCAGATGGTCTTTCCATTCACCCGAATATCATTTGAGTCCAACATCTGATGACAAATAAATTGCCACAAATTTGAGCTCTTATTTGATCATTGAATTGGAAACAGAGTTTTTTGTCATCAAAACCAAATTAAGATAAATGTTATTATATTTAGATTTGTATAATTTAATAATAACAACAACACTATTCTGTGCCAATTTAATACCATTGCAATGAGACTCATGTAATAGAATTGCTGTGAATTAGTCGTAAATGATTTGCAACCAAATAACTCCATCTCTTCTTGTGTTCAAACACTCGCTTTTTTGCTGAACTTAATCCCAAACCAAAAGCTTTTTCACTCTTCAAATAATGGTTGTCTTCAGACAGAAATGCTTTTCTCTGCGCCCGTCGTATGGAGAAATCCATTTCCTCACAACTGTTCCGAAATGTTACAAATGAGTCTCATTTGAAACAAGATTTCACCAATTATTGAAACATTCATTTATCAAATATTTCCCGATAAATATGTTGTTTGGCGTTAGAGCTATGATTTAGTGGAATTACCCGAACCATTTAGTGATCAGATCTTACAACAACACTAATTTGATCAATTACAATTTAATCTCAGATGACTAATTATTTGTGCTTTATTACCGTAACCTTGATATTTTCTGATTTCTTTTAATAACTAATATTTTTAAAATTTCATATTAATTTTTGTTGGAAATCATTTGCTGGATATTTCCAGTGAAATAGTGACACATTTCTATAAATAATTGATGAATTGAATTAAATTTTTAGAAAAATTTGTGGTTTTTTACCTAAAAATCTGTTGAAACAGCTTTTGTTGCGATCACTTCAAAGGAATCCATCGACGGATTCCTGTATTCAATAAACCAATTATATGTCAAAACCTTGAAATTTAATCACAAGTAATAAATTCAGAAAATATCGGATTAACTCCGAGTTATTTACAGTCAATCATAAAAATGTGAAATTCCTTATTTTCAATTTGATTCTGGTATTTATTGAACATCAAAATCAGTATCAAAGTAAACGATTCCACTCCTGTTTTGGACATCAAAGGCGACAAACATGAAAAAATCAATTATAATGTTATAGCAGTTTATGAATTGAATGTCTCTTTTCATTTCACTGAACTCTTGTATCGGAGAAAATGTTCAAATCAAGAGTCAAAATGGAAATCATAGATCGATTCAAAAGATATTTTTAAATTGAAATGTCTATGAAATTGAAAATTCAAAGAATAATTTGAAACTCAAGAGCTTTGGTTTACAATATGTTTGAGTTTCTCTAAATTTGATATCCCTTTACGGCTATAAATATGGAACTTCTCTCATATTTTTCTGATTTTTGGTTCAAATTGTCTTTGAATGAAAAATCTATTGAATTATTGTTTTGATTGAAATCATATTCAATTGAAAACAATTATTATCCGGAATATTCATTCAGAATGATATTTCAATACAAAACTCTGGGGAATTGGAACTTTAGCTCAGAATATGTTTGCGATCCATATATTGTTCAAAAATTTCTTATATATATATGAGAAGAGAGTATAAGTGATGTCAAGCTTTTGGAGAAAAGGTTTTAAATGTTAGCAAAGAGAATAAAAATCGATAAAACGGTTACCAAAACAACGGATACGTAACTAGAGTTTGAGAGTAAAAGAATTGATGAAAAGCCTACGAAAGCCTACGATTATTTCCATAGAGATTCGTACGCAACGCTTCTCTATGGACTAACACAACACTGTTTTCATTGACGCAAATCTTTTTAGTCGATTACTGTTTCGGTTCATACGTTATGTCTGAGTGAGAAAAACAAATTAACCATTCCTTCCATTCCTTCCATTTGAAAACCTAAACGACAAATGAAAATTATATACCAATTCTCTTAGAATACAGACTGAGTGCTGGTTGTGCTCCAAAGGCACTTCCCTTAACATAGACTATGCATTAGAAATAGTTTTCTATTGATATTCAGTTCAATATTCCGTTCGCTTCAGTCAAGTCGTCAATCGATTACTTAAGAGAATATTTTTGATAATTTAATTATTTTCAATCAAATTTTATTGTCTTAATTACGAATCAAAACTTTAGACTCAATCAAAATTTGAAGGTATGTGTTGTGAAACCTTCCCATTGAGTACAACATCTGTCAGTTGTTTAAACACATCATATAAATACGTTTTCCAGGAATTGATTTTTTAGCTAACCCTTGATTGTTAGGACTCCGATAATCTATATTTTATATGGGATTCGGTTTATTGACATTAAATGATTCAAAATATTAATATTTTTTATTCATTACTATTCTGTGTTTTGCAGTTATAGTCGAATACGCTATCAATTGAATGAATGACAGAACAGATCCAACAGATGTTATGGAAATTATGGAACAATTGAGTGATAATTATGACAACACTCCAGGTTATGAGTTGGCGACTGATCCCAACCCTTATAAACGCGATTCAAATGGTTTGACAGAAAATTTGTCGAATGTTTTGGACGAAAGTAAGAGTTTTTGTTAAATGTTTTCAAAGAATTGTTTGGAATATCAGTTTATTAACAAATTGTAGTGAAATGTGTTTGAAAATAATTTCTGTGATATTTAACTCAATTCAAAATATCGTTTCCTTTTTATTATTTCAATGAACAGAAATTGGGTTTTCATTGAATTAGTCAACAATTTTGATCCAATCAAATGGTTTTTAGTTATGTATTTTCAAGCCTTTCATCAAAAGCTAATCAATGACTTTATTCAATCAAAACAGTCGACACAAAAAGCGAAACTCAAGAAACCGATGAAGTGTTTGACAGACAATTGAGATATTGTGACTCAGAATATGGAGAAGACGGTGACGGAGAGTTTGAACTAATGGGGGACAGATTGTCACCCAATAGAATGAGACATCTGGAAGAAGAACAGGAACTACTTAATAGTTCCTTGATAGCTTTGACTACACATTTCGCCCAGGTGCAACTCAGACTTAAACAGATTGTAGACTCAAATGAAGATCAGAGGGAAGAATTACTCAAAGAATTGGAACAATTCGCTAATAGAGGAATACCTGACTTAAGACAACATCAAATAGATTTGATGGGTGACGATGATCATGGTAATTACTAGGTGATTCATTCCCATACTGATCGATAATTTATTATTCAGATAATCGAACCGTAACTGAAGACACGTTAGAAATGCAAAGAATAAAACAAAAAGAATTGATTGAGAAACTGAAGGATCAGTTAGAAGACCTGGAGAAGTATGCGTACGAAACGGGAGAATTAGCGTCTATTCCCTCTTCAATGCTTTTAGAGAGACAGACAGTAATTATCGAACAATTAAAGGGAAAATTGCCCTTAAATTTAGATGAATTGGACAAATCAACGCCCGAAGAACTGCGAAAACAAGTGGACAAAGCTATACGTGATGTCTGTCCCCAACAATTGACTATTGAATTAATAATTGAATGGTTTTATGTTGAAAATAGTTAGTGAATCCGGTTATTATGAAGGAACAACTGGTCACTCAACTCAAGACACAAATTACAGATTTAGAGAGATTTATTCAATTTCTGCAAGGTTGTTTCACTTGTTCACCTGCATTATATGTATAGAATTGACTTATTTTGTCTGTCATTCTGTGCTGTAGGCAGTAATGATGAATGTACTGACAAATGTACCTGCAGTTGTCCTCTTCATGGCAATAGTCAACAATCTATAGAACCGTATAATCCTTTAAAAGCCGATGAAATGCAAAAAAGAAAAAATGAAAGAAATCGTAAAAATAAAGAAACAAATGAGACGGCAATCAAAATGATTAGAAGAGCCCTCACTTTACTACAAGTTTTCACATTTGCTCAGTTCGGTTGTGGTAACTATCAGTTCATTCATTTTCAAATCATTTTAATTCTTATATCAATTTAAAGGTAATATGAATACAAGTTTTGAGCGAAATATCCTAAAGAAGTGTCCGAAAGGCAACCATTGGGGAGACCTTAGGGCTAGACTAGAGTTGGCTATCGATAAAATTCTTGATATACACCACGAAAAACATTCCAACGATTCTGACTATACATCCGATTCGGATGACTCTCCGACCAAATTATTGTCGAACGAAAGAATGACTTCTGCCGTTCGCAAAGAATTGTGTTCAGCGCTGAGGGATCTCTTACAGCACGGCCTCATCGGAAATGCTTCAGATTTTATTAATGAAGGCTCAGCCCAATCTGCGTTCAATTGGGGCTGTTTTTCCACCCGATCTCATTTAGTTCCGCGACAACTCCATTCTTGGGATGTTGTCGTTAAATATTATGAACTTAAAGTATAACTCATTTTACAATTCAATTGAAACGCTTTTAATTTGAACCGTTTGTCGTACAGAACGGCAGTAAATTCAACTCATGTCCGGCCCGACGACTTTCCCAGTCTTTCAACCTACAGATAGTGGGCGGACAGGCTATTACTCCAAAACAGACTTTATTGTCATGTATTGACGACATAATTGAATCGCACACCAAATTAAAGAGAAGTCTTGACTCACACTTCAAAGCATTTGTTTGCGAAGCCCTTAAGTACTTACAAACTATTTTCAAATCTAATAATTCTTCTAATTTTGAAAACCTTATCATTAAAGTCAAGGAAAACTGAGTCAATGGCTTAAACTTATAGTGAAAAGCCGTACAATAGTGGATACGTTTTACGAGCCCTGGTCTTATACAGCCTCTACCGGCTTCGAAGACGCTATTCGCTCGTTGGACAGGCTATCAGTAGTTCGGTTCCATTTGCCAATTGATTTGGCGATAAGACAGTTGCAGAACATCGCCGACGCTTTCTAACCATTGATTAATACGATTTAAAACAAATAATATATTCATTTAAGTAATTAAATGTCAAAACACTTGAAATTTGTTTTTAATGACCTATTTTTGTATTGATTTTCAGATTCTTTTGATTGTAATTACCGTTTATTTCGATATTTTATTTATTTATATTTTCGATGTAAACCTTTTACAAAATAAACAAAATTGTCATCACATTCATACGATCGCCATAAACCCACAATTTTGTCCAAGACTCTATCTATCTATTTTGTCTAGTCTACCAAGTACCTAAGAATATTTTATAGTTCATAAACGTAATGTTAGGCGAGTTTTCGCAATTACTTTGTTTTTTAAGGTTAACTAAAAACTGAGGTCTATTCGGATGATATGATATCTGCCGGTAATCACTGGTTTTGTTTCAACTTTTGAGTTGTTTTTAAGTTTATTTGTTTTGAGTCAAAATTTAACAAAAGTTTTGTTTCGGTTAATTGTATTCATTATTAATTAAACTGCAAAATGAAAGTGGATTTCAAAGATAATATATGAGATTAAGATCTACGAAGAGGTCATCTCATAGTTCGTCATCTCTTTTGAGGGCTGATTGCAAACCAGAATTTGTGATTTAAATTACTTTCAGTTTTTTCCTGAAATATGGAAATGGATTACTAATAGAACCGGTTGTTTCTTATATATTCACATTAAGTTTGATTAAACCATTTCAAATTGATTTTGACATAAAAAAAATGCTTATTTATTTAAAAATGAGATTCAAATTTAAGCTGTTATATGGGGGTTTTTATCGGGGTCATTATCAATGGGATAGTAAAGCTTTAATACTACAAAAGTTTTATTATTTATTTTATATTTTGATAATTCACTCAAAACAGCAATAATTGGTTGACTCTCTATTTGCCGAATCCCTAATAGCCTAATAGCCGAATAATAGTTCGCCGAATACCGGTTCGCCGAATACATTATTGCCGAAAATGAATTAAATTTTGAGTTATCAATATTGCGATTTATTTTTTAGTTTCAAATTACAGTTCACTGCCACTATAATGAACACGATTGGTTTGAAGAATTTGTTCATTATAGAGGAATGTTCATTATAA
>JAQFXL010000968.1:0-14936 GCA_034693445.1 Edwardzetes edwardsi | reverse complement strand
CAAATACAAGCCGAAGAAAAACTCACGAATAAAGGAATGGTTTTCTCAGTAATGCTTCGATAGATTCTCTCAATTTTGCAATTCTTTGAATATTGAGATAAAAGTGGAATTTTCCCGTCTTCTCACTTTCCTTTGGTTTGTTTCCTCGTTGGCCCTCTTCTGCACAATGAGAACAACACTTCATTGTCTATTCATATACTGTATAAGTGTTTGCCATTCATTCAAATTAAAAGTAATCTTAATTTCAGTTCCAATGCTTTGAATTATTCTTTTAATAAAAAGATAATTACATTTAATCGGTATATTGTCCTCAACTCATCTCAATTCCAACGATTATCCAAATTTGTGACACTCTAGTGATTTGTAGGTATGAACTAAACCTTGTTCTCAGCTCTAAACCATTTACGATATATACCTAATATTAAAAAAGTTGAAAATATCTGAAGATTTATTTCTTTTTAATTTATTTGATTCTTCTTTCATTCAACTCAAATGAGTGATTTTCAGTAGCATAGTAACAAAATTACCTGGTAATTATAGTTCAGTAATTTCATTGTTAAGCCCAGAATATATTTTGAGAGAAAAACCACTTTTGAGTGCCCCCTAAAACTTGTTTGAAACTCGAATTCTTGTTTCAAAATAGCGCTTCAAATAGAGTGCAATCGATTGAAGTGAACAGTGATTTGAATGCAAAACAGTGTAAACACTGAAAAGCTTTACGTTTTGAATCCAAATGTGTGTCAATTGAAGTCACTTTTGGAGTCAACTCTTGTAAACATTCAACACTTTGATAATCTTTGGAACAAATCGATGACACCTATTGGTTCAAAATGACCACAAATTCTATAAGACTTCCCCGACGTCTTCCTATTCTGATCATCGATGGCGTACTTTTTCCGGGTATTTGAATGTCATTTGATTTAATTTGACTGAAGTTTTGATTTGTGTTTTCAATGCATTTAAGGCTCGAGTATTAGAATTCCAGTCACTTCTTATCGCAAGTGAGTAACCATTGATTGCAATCCATTTGATTCACAAACTCTTCTCTTTTGTTTTAAAACTATTTTTCAAACTTTTTATTAATTCAATTAATAAAACATTGTTTTGGTTAACGTCTGGAACGGAATCAGAATATCTCTCTTTTATTAATGCATTTGAGGACAGAATAAATAAACTAATTTGTTATTAAGTATGAGCATGGTCAGAAGTCATTTGCTCAATCGAAGCTCACTCTCGAGTGCCATCATTGGTGTCGTTCCCAAAGAGATCGCTGCCAAGAATTCCAATATCTCTGGCACTGAAGAGGAGGACAATGGTATGCATTCTATCGGTTGCGCGGGAATTGTAGTGCAGGTGACCGGAACTAATTGGCCCCGACCTGCGTACACACTATTGGTAACTGGCCTGTGTCGGTTCAGACTCGAGACAGTTGTGGTGGAATCACCGTATCTGATAGGACTCGTCCAACAACTCGACAAATTGCCGGCCGATGGTAGGGATGGACTAATCTCTTGCTTCGACTCGATTTTTATTTCGAATAATTTCAGATATAAATGAAGAAAACACAGAATTATCAGAACTGATGGAACAGTTCAGAGAACAGGCGTCGCGACTGATCGATATGCTCGACCTCTCTGTGCCAGCAGTGGTTCGACTCAAACGTCTTTTAAATTCACTTCCGGTCCATAGTTTGCCTGATGTTTGTGCGGCAATAGTGAGGGCTTCTCATTCAGAAAGACTCCAAGTTTTAGATTCTGTCGATTTGGCCGAACGTTTCCGCAAAACTCTTCCCCTTCTTATCCGACAAATAGAAGTAATTTTGGTTAGAATTTAGACAAATAACTAATTGTTTAACTCTTTGACGCAAAGGGTTTACAACTGCTTCAAAAGGCTAAAAAGGACGGAACTCTCGCCACACAAACATTACAAATGGACAGATTGGCAGATATCGGGCGCCACAATCGGGTCGACTTTGAAGATGAAGATATGGACGACGCCGACGATATCGTATCGATTGAGCGCAGAATCAAATCAGCGGAAATGCCAGAACCGGCCCGAAAAGTATCACTCAAAGAATTGTCGCGACTGAAGAAAATGCCGACTCATATGCCCGAACACGCGATGACGAGAAACTATTTGGAACTTATGACAGACCTTCCCTGGAATAAGACATCACCAGAAATATTAGACCTGAAGAAATCGCGTCAAGACTTGGATGCAGACCATTACGGGTTAAATAAACTCAAACAAAGAGTTTTGGAATATTTAGCGGTTCGTCAGCTCAAGAACTCACTTAAAGGACCCATTCTTTGTTTTGTTGGACCGCCAGGTATTTCACTCATCCTAAAAATTTGATAAATATTTTGGACTAAATTGGATAAATATTTTCAAGGTGTGGGCAAAACAAGTGTCGGCCGATCTATCGCTAAGTCATTGGGCCGGGAGTTTCACAGAATATCTTTGGGAGGAGCATGTGATCAGGCGGGTCAGCATCTCTTATAGATGTTTTGTAACCATTTATAGTTAAAATTATTGTTTTGTTTTAGATATTAGGGGTCATCGGAGGACATACATCGGTTCAATGCCGGGAAGAATAATACAGGGCTTGAAAACCGTTGGCGTCAAAAATCCAGTCTTCCTTTTGGACGAAATCGACAAAATGGTGATAATTTGAAAGTTATTGTAAATGTTGTAAATATTCGCTCATTTTTGAAGGCATCGGGTATTCACGGAGATCCGGCCGCTGCTCTTCTAGAAGTGTTAGACCCGGAGCAGAACTGTGCCTTTACTGACCATTATTTGAATGTTCCGTTCGATTTATCTCAAGTACTATTCATAGCGACAGCAAACACCACATCTTCTATTCCGGCAGCACTTCTCGATCGGATGGAAGTGCTTTCAATTCCTGGATATACCCACGAAGAGAAGCAACACATAGCGAGACATCATTTGGTTCCAAAACAACTTGAAGAACACGGACTGACGCCACTGATTCTGGAAATAACTGACGACGCATTGCCAGCCCTTATTGGGAAGTATACCCGCGAAGCCGGTGTCAGGAACTTAGAGCGTAAAATTGGTGCCGTCTGTCGAGCCGTTGCCGTCAAAGTCGTTGAATTCAATCGACATCACAACAGTTCCAATGAAAGCAATGAAAGTCTTTCTGTCGAAGATTCAAATGAAACGCAAACTATTGAAGAGATGATAAGTCCTTCAGAATTGCCATTAATTGTTGACGACATGGCTCTCGAAGACATATTGGGTCCTCCTATGTATGAGAACGAATCCGCTGCAAGAATGAGTTTGCCGGGAATTGCAGTTGGTTTGGCCTGGACTACAGTCGGCGGAGAAATAATGTTCGTTGAGGCCACCAAAATGGATGGCGATGGACAGCTTACTCTGACCGGACAATTGGGGGAAGTCATGAAAGAATCTGCAAAATTGGCCCTCAATTGGGTCCGAAGGCATATCAATGATTATCGAATCGATTCTCTTCGCGGCAAAGATATTATGAATGGAATTGATGTTCACATCCACTTTCCTGCCGGTGCTGTAGGGAAAGACGGGCCATCAGCCGGTGTAACGATTGTGACCGCTTTGGTCTCATTATTCACTGAAAAAGTTGTTTCATCTGATGTGGCGATGACTGGAGAGATAACATTAAGAGGACTCGTGCTTCCCGTCGGAGGCATTAAAAGCAAAGTTTTGGCCGCACATCGGGCCGGCATTCGAAGGATTATTCTACCGAAAAGAAATGAAAAGGATCTCAAAGAGATTCCGACAACAATCCAGGTATTCATTGTTCGAATTGTTTCAAAAGTGTGTAACAATTGATATGATTTTAGTCTGAAATCTATTTCCATTTCGTTTCGCACATCAATGAAGTAATCGAAACGGCATTTGATGGACAGCTCACACCTTTGGACAGACGACTTGAGAGCAAACTCTAACACATTTAACTCAATGTTTTCTGACTTATATTCCTGTGATATATGACTTGTTTTAAGACAAAGTTTTACAAAAGTTTTAGATTTGAATTAAAATCAGTTGTGAAACAAGCGATCGATTGAGCCTTTTCTCAATCTTTCCAATTAAACATTCATTGATTTGTATCAAGTTATTTGTTGTTTCGAACATTTATTCAGTAAAAATAAACATCTAGCAAATTGCTAACTATCCCTAAAATATTGTTTCTGAGTCAGAGAGCACTGGTTGTGAAGAGCCATAAGAGGACTGTTTCTGAATCAGAAGTTCTAATAGTTTTGACAGCAATTCTTCTCATAATTTATTGGCAAAGACTTGAAATTCAATGATTTGTCTAACGTTTAGTTGAAGTCTCGGATTACGCAAATAAAAGGACACGTGATTTGAGATAATGTCTCTCTGAGAGCAACCAATTGATAGTTGAGATGCAATTGAATAAAGACTTTTCATTGATAGCAGTTATCGGTTGCTTAGGAATACAGGAATAATACGTCGCTAACGATAATTAGCTTTAGTTGGTTATAGTTGGCTAAAGATCGGCACTTCTTCACTGTAAACCTGCCGCCCATTGCTTCAGCGGTCAAAAGGCATTATTGAAGTCTTAGCTCAACTCTGTGCTACCATTCAGTATATAAGCGTATATTACTAATAGTTATATATATATATTCAGATGAATGTTGACCTTTGAACCCGTTTTCATAATCGCGATAAAGTTTTTGATAATCAATTAGCTTTTTTGGGCGCCATAGCTATGAATGAAGAAACTTCGGTTGTGCTCCAGGCACAGACTGGTGTCACAGCAAACGCACAGGTCGTTCATGTGAATACGGCCAACGCTACGGTACACAACCCGACGGCTAATGTAGCGTCTGTTCATCAAATCGTACAAAACACTAATCATGGAGTTATTGTTCCCACTCCTCAGGTTATGGGTCTCAGCCTCACGGTTTCAGGTATGTCCTAATCATTTTGTGACTTTCTTGGACTAACGTAACTAACCTGCAAATTACTTTATCGGCCATTATTTTAATGCGAAAATACATTTATTTTCAATAAAATTCAATAAAATCTAAGATAACTTTTCCTTAAAGTGTTTACAAAGAGATAAAAACTGAGTTTATGTACACAACAACCAAACATCGAATATTGTGAACAACTTGTCTGAGAAGTTCTAAAAAAAGTCTTCAAAAAAACTTATTACACAAATTTTTGGACAAAAAACACATGAAATTAAAATTGATTGAAAAAAGTATATAGAAGCTTTAAAAGTTTTCACAATTTGTTTGGTTGGAAGCGACAGTCGGATTGATCGTAATTATGAGGACATGGATATGAATTTGTTTAATTTGTGGCATAAAAAGCAGTTTTGTGAGAACTCGTGCACATAAGAGGCCATAAATTTAACGCCTAATGTATTCTCGGGAATCATCGTTTCGTTCACTTTATATTACATATGAATTGAGTCTCTTTTGAATCGGTTCTCACATTCAATACATTTCAGTCGTTTCGGAATTAAGTTTCATAAAAATTCTCAAACGTATTGCAAAAACACCAGATTTACTGACTCTGTCTCTAAAAGTGGTTTTAATAGTCCGTATCATTCGTTGCTTATTTAATAGAAATTCACAGATGCGCAAGATTATTTTCAAATGAAATAGTTTTTTATTAGTAATCCAATTCAACCTATCGAATTGAAAAAATTAAATTAAACTTGATATTCTATGACTTTTCTCATCACTACTATTATGTTTGAGAAAGGTAAAATGGAGATTTTAGTCAACATGATATCGATACCCTTTTTAGTGATGTAATCAATTATTCACAAAACTTTGATATACATTAGGTTCGGGGAAATTACTTGTTAAAACCCCTTTTTTAGTTATTTGTACCAGTACAGATTCTGTAATGTTTATTTCCAAACTTGTGATGATTCTAATAATCTGAATGAAAAAACATCTTTTTTATATATATAGCGGTTATCTTTTTATTTCAAATGTGGAAATCTTTCATTTATGAGTTGGACGCAAATCCTGTGCCCATTCCTGTTGTGTTTAACACGAATTGTAAAATGAAAGTTAAATTGAAAATGAAATGTGAGCTTTTTTGCTGTTATTTTTGCAAGGCTGGTCACAACCACCTTGCTCATTACTCGCTTTGTATACGTATAATGTTATGTATATTTATTTCTATATAAATATTGTTTTGGTTTTGCATAAAATAGTTTTCGCTTAAATTAGTTTCATTGCACTTTAAGGCCGTTTCTGTAAGTAATGACTAATAACTCAAAAGCAAAACAACTGAAAAATAGTAAAAAAAAAAGATATTATTCTGAAATACATATTCCGATCAAAGCATTCAAAGCTTACCTCAAACCTATTGGTGTCGTACTTTTCAATTGAATTTTGTGTTCAATGAGTTCAATGATTTGCCAGTTTTGAACCAAATTTCAAAAGTGAACTTTTCCACAGAGTTCTTGCAAGAGCTTACTTCTACTCATTTACTATTTGTCTAAAGGAGTAACACAAACGAGGAGTCGAAGAGTTCGCCAGTTTATGGTTTGAACCCATCTAGTTGACTCTGTGCTAAGTTTTTGTCACTATCGTATTTTTTTTGGCAAGATGCAACTCAATCACTGATATGTGAGATATGAAATTCAATTCAGTCAAACGGACTCCTGAAAAGATGTGAAATGTTGATTGGATAGACTTCCGGAGCCGTATAAAGCGATGTTCTGTGCATTGTTTGTGCCTTTCATTTGCATCAAACGTCACTTCGATTTATAGACTTTTGAATAATTACCGCCAGTTTTGTTATGAGTGGTGTTTGTCATAATTGACAGGTGTCTAGAAGTGTCTGATTTTGTCAACTATTAGTTGTGTGATTAGCTATGAATGAGGACACTTGGAATGTGTTTCAGGCACAGTCTTGGGTCAGAAGTAGCGGACATGTCTTTCACGTAAACTCTGGGCCACACAATTCGTCGGCAAATATGCCGTGCGTTCACTCAATTATACAGAACACTTCTCATGGAGTTATGCCCACCACCCAGATCATTCCACATAATATCCCGGTTTCAGGTATGACTCCTCGTTAATAATTTGTGTTAAATACAACTTTCCTTTCAATTGAATTGTCCTAAGAATCAGACTTCAAGTCATAAAAAGTCATTTGAATTGTCTTTGAATTCGAATGAAAGCGAAGATAAATGTTTGAGAAGTGTTTACAAAAAGATAAAAGATTTAGTTTATATGCAAAACAACATAAATTCAAATATTGTGAACAGCTTTTCAAAACTTTCCTAAAAGGAGTGATTCTTATTTCATTAAGTCATTGAAGACTAAACAATTCATTGAAACTAGAGCTAGATTAATTAGAAAACTAAACTTTCTAGTATTTTCCCACAAGTTTTGTGTTCTAAACGACAGTTTAACTGATTATTAGGATTTTTGATTAGTTTTGCAATTTTTGTGCTGAATCTTAACTATTTTGTCCTTACAATGCATTTCTTAATTTAGAGACAATTATCTGAATTTTTAAAGCACTTAAACTAATTGTTATATAATTTTGTGATTAATTTCATAATTTGGTGATTAATTAAATGTAAATGAATTTCGTTTATCGAGATTCAAGCCTAGAATAATTGAATTTCCTCTCGAAGTGTTGGCGCAATGCATCAATTATTGTCGGTAGTGGTTTATAAGTGCAGGTTAAGTGCTTTGGTAGGTGCTCTGAAGGCTAGTAATAAAATATTATAGTATTACAGATGGGATTGTGAAACATAATACAAATCATGATTTTTAGAGCATTTTTTTATTTTGTCTGCAAAAGATTGCTTCGACGGCACGTTATATGCATTTCCACTGAATATCGTATTCAAGATATTTGTCTCGTTTTCCAAATATTTCTCCAAAATTTTGAAATCAATACCACATTTGAATGACTTATTTATCGCAATAAATGGATGATTAGAATAAGAATTTAGTGACGAATCGATTGAATAAAAATACTTTTTTGAACTCTAGAATAATATCACTCTTTGTTAACATTTTATAAATATCTTTGTGTTTCTATTTAAAGAGCATATAATCAAAATCAGATCCTCAGACCGATTGTGAGGACTGTTTGTTTGGTCTGATAAGCAATGTATTTGAGTCTATGAGTTGGGATCTGGTGTTTGCTTAGGTCTCAAACACAAACACTTCCATACATTTACTTCAACTGTTTTCACACATAATTTAAATGTGTTTTGACTGAAAAATCCATAAATTCTTGTGCTCTCAATGAGTGTTCACATGAGTCACAAATGTATTGAATTTTATATCTCTGTCGGGCTTTCGATTTGAGATTAGCACAGAATTATTAAAATCGGTTAAACCTATGAACAGTCACATGTCTCGAACCACTACCGACCACAAGCTTTACATCAAATTCAGTTGCCCTCTCAGTTTATTAAGTTGACAAATAGCAGCATACACAGTTATGAACATTGCGACATATTTGTACTTCATTTTGATTAACATTTATTATTTTTAGCAATAATTCAACCAATTGTTATCATAAACTGAGTTAATCAAAAGATTTGTCAAGTTCATTTTTTTAAATTTTAGTGATAAAATTCTTACATAAAAAGCGTTGATGAGTACAAACAAGTTCTCTGTAGTATCAAAGTTGAATAGAGTTGTCTTGCTCAATCTCACCAAAAGAAATGAAATATCTAACTTTTATGACTGCAAATGTACCAGGTATGTCTGCTTAAGATCACCATCTCTTGAAAGCCTTTACATTCAGAGAAATGGTTGTGATGTCAAAAATTTTGAAGAATTTGTGTTAATCGAGTTTTAATCATGGTTACCCAAGCTCGTCGCTTTAAGATGGGTTAGGGGTGGATAAAATAGTGAACAAAGGGCGGTGGAAATGTCCATTTTGGCTCTAAATCTAGTTTCATTATGAAATTATGTTGTCCAAGATGGTCGAAAAAATGGCGGTCTTGTTTTGCTTGGCCAGTTTTAAGAAAAAGTTTTCAAAGTTTTACGAGTCAGGGGTTTTTGCTCACCCCCTTAGGTAACCCTTCGTCTTAATAACTACAAAAATCTTTGCTTTCAAATCAATTAATGTATTAAAATTGCATTTAATATTTCGATGATATTCTTAGTGCAGTAACTGTTGCGGCACAGGATAGAGTCCAAAGTCTGTTGGCTCTCATGACAGTACATAATCTGCAATCAATTCCTTTAGCTATCAATCAACTGATAAACAATTGACTATTTTTGGACATATCTTCAAGTCTTTGAAAATTTCCATTTTTAATGATATTATAGTTTTTATAAATGTCTCACAAAATATACATTTCTCTAACAAATGACTCTTTGATACAAACATTTAATCTTAATCTTAACACAAATTAGATCCAAACGGTGATCTCTCGATACCCAATCACCTGAATGGACAAAATTCTCCTCCAAGTGGTCTTCAACAGCCCTGTGCCATATGTGGAGATAAGGCCACAGGAAAGCATTATGGTGCTTTTAGTTGCGACGGCTGTAAAGTAGGCAAACCTCAAAATTAAACCTATAGTTCACAACTCAGTCCTTTTATTGCTGTCAAAAGGGATTCTTTCGTCGATCTGTCCGTAAGAGTCATCAGTACACCTGTAGGTTCAGCAGAAGTTGTGTTATAGACAAAGACAAACGAAATCAATGTCGTTACTGTCGGCTCAAGAAATGTTTTCGGGCGGGAATGAAGAAGGAAGCCGTTCAGAATGAAAGGGACAGAATTACATGTCGACGACCAAGTTATGACGACTCAAATAATTCTGGCGGCACTTCCATCCCAGCACTCCTAAACGCAGAGAATTACTCACTACAGGTATGTAAAGCACTTCCAATCAACATACTATCAAGTTTTGTGTCATTTTGGTCTCAAACCAATATATTGTGTGTAAGAATGCCATCAAATGACTGATTTAAGCGTTTGTCTGACAGATCGCTCCGCAACCGATTGAAACCAATCTTCAGACAAAAAAGATCGCAAATATCAACGATGTGTGCGATTCGATGAAACAACAGCTACTGATTCTCGTCGAATGGGCCAAATGCATACCGGCCTTCACTGAACTCAACATAGACGACCAGGTTGCTCTACTCAGAGGTCACGCCGGAGAACACCTTTTATTGGGACTGTCCCGAAGATCTATTCAAATGAAAGATATTCTTCTTCTGGGCAACGACTTTATAATCCCGCGCCACTCACCGGACCCTGAGATCAGTAGAATTGGTAACAGAATATTGGATGAAATCGTGGCGGTAATGAAAGAGGTGAATATGGACCAGAGCGAATTCGCGTGTCTTAAGGCCATCGTCTTCTTCGATCCGAGTAAACAATTCAAATGCATTATTTTGTCGAACAATTGATTTCTAATACAATCCCATTGTGTTTGAACAGCAGCTAAAGGTCTGATTGAACCGAATAGAGTAAAGGCACTTAGAAAACAGATCCAGACCTGTCTCGAAGACTACATCAATGACCATCAGTATGAGTCGAGGGGCAGATTTGGTGAGATTCTGCTGCTTTTGCCGCCACTGCAGAGCATTACGTGGCAACTGATAGAACAGATCCAATTCGCAAAACTCTTGGGAACGGCCAAAATCGATAGTCTCATCCAAGAGATGCTTCTCGGAGGTAGTAATGCTATTAATGGTGCTATTAATGCCACCCCACAAATGCAATGGTCCAGAAATAATAACCAACAGCTCTGGCAGGGATCCTACCCCAGTATGTCCTTTGAATAGTTTTTCCTCAAAATCACTTCTATCGGAGTATTCAGTTCTTTACTCACTTTTGTCAAAATATTTATTATCAGTGAATGCTTTGAAAACTTACCTCAAACTCATTTTGTCGTACTTTCACTTATATTTTTGTTTTACTCATTTTATACATTTTATGTCTTCAAACAAACTCTAGAGTTTAGCACTTCATAAGAAGGAATAGTTGTGTCAAACAATCACAACAATCATTCAAATAAATGTAATAAATTTTCAAAAAATTAACTAGATATTCTCAATGTCCTCCATTTAGTTTGTTAAATTGTTCAATTTTTAATAGGACTAGCTCATATTTTTAACGGGTTTGGCCACTTATTGATGTTATACTCTACTCGTAGATAAACTAGCTATTAATCAACATCAATGGCACTTATTCCAGTTTTATAAGAAATCTTTTTTCTTTCTATTTAAAGAAAAATTTGTGAAATCACCTTGTCCTCTCGAAATACCCAATATTTAATTTGAACCCCCAAAAATCACTCTGTGCTCTCTCAATAGAGCCAATATACAAGTGTGACAGCCATTTTTGCAAAAATTTTAACTCTAACAACAAAGGTGGGGGGGGGGTGGGGGCGATAAACACGATCATTACTATATATTGCGTTTTTTTCAAAACTTGAATTAAAAAGTTATGTTTTGTTATTTTAGCCTCAATTTGATTGTCTGATACATAATATGATAGATTGTGATTCCATTGAATTGTAGTTTAATGTTATTCAGGATTAAAATTTTGAAACAATGCTTTTTCGATGGTGTAAAAACCAAGATGGAAATATTTTGAGTTGCACGTTTCTTTAATATCTATCTATTGAAGACTCGGTCCATATTTTAAACGCCAATTAGTCTAGAAATTGAAGACAAACGATAAGCAGAAAAGTGACTCAATTTAATGATTATTGCAAATGATTTGCGAAAATTACTGCTCTTTAATTCAAAATCCGATAAACAAATTCTTGAATAATCAAACTGAGAGATATATTAATATCCTTGCAAGAATGAGCTGGACTCTTTCTGATTTTGTTTCAATTTTTGACTGATTATATAATCTGGGTGTGAATTCAAAGCTTTTACCGATTTTTATGCCGACCGCTCTTTTTTCTTAATTTGAGATTTTGCTAAAATTAATTACTTTTATGTAATGTAACCGAAAGCTAGACTTAAACTAATGAATGCAAAATTGTTGACAACTAATTGTTTTGTTGGCCTTTTAGTGCAACATTCAAGTTGCATCAAGCTAAAGATTATAGCTCTTATCAAATCTATGTACCAGACATCTTAATATATTTTCATAACTGTGCGTCAATTGTCTCTTTATATGTGCACTCATTGTCCTTAAGTGTGGAATCGTTTAAAGTCTATTCAGTTAATCTTAAATCTAAAGACGTCTACAATATTTTGATGACTTGTTTGTCAAAACAGGGCAAACCTTTCCCGACAACAGTTCCAATTCTTCGTCAAATGTGATGACCGGCAGTCCATCGACGAGTCAGCACCAGACGAGTGGTTCACAACCAATAACTATACAGACTATCTCTAATGTCAATGGAGTCAACTCCAATTCACACAATTCTCTGACAAACGGTCATCAGTCAGACATGATATTAAACGGTCACAGCTCTGACACATCAATACCTTCTCCTTCAGACGATTCATTCAGATTCCAGTCAAATCCATTATCTTTCAAACGAGAATCAATTGAATCAGAAGTCAATCCATTCTAAGAACTCATTTAAAAATATATTTTTCTAATTCAAAAGGTTTTGAATTGCAATCAAAGTCATAATCGATATCTCTATGAAAACAAATAATTAATTTTCAGATAAACTTATCACAAATTACTGACAAAAGGATTATTGTCTTTGAAAAGACTTTTTTATGTTCAATACGTCGAATAATTTAATAGAAAAGTTAAGATTTTATTTCATATAATTTTGTTTTAATTCATATTTCGCTGTTGTTTTCACTCACGACTTGATTTCTCATTTAATTAAATATAAGACTATTTTGTAAAATCGATAAAATTATTTTGAATTACAATTTTTGTGTAATTCTTGATTAGAGATAATTTTTTAATACAATAGATTGCATTTCTTTGCAATCTTTGTGTGAATTCCTGTGCCATACAAACAATTTTTGTCTTCAATTTAATATTTTAGTGAATTTTTTGCTCAATTTTTTCGTGTAAATCACAAATTAATCACAAGATTGTCGACTATCTATCATTTGTATGGTTTTCTAACTATTCATAATTATTAATGATTTGAAACAAATAAATTGTAATTAAATTTTGAGCACAATTTCCATATAATAACTGTATTTCGCATTTATTTTTGTTTTATATCTTTTTTGAAAAATTAATTAATGTTCTGATCGTGTGATTGATCTCATGTTAAGATTGTGGTTAAGTATACAGAGATTGTATCGATGGACACATTCTTTATTTCATTTGCAAATTCTTTGTATCAAATGATTCGACTCCGGCTGAGGTGGAGTTCTCAAACATACAGATCGATTGTTTGGCCGGTTTGGGACCGCCCTCAACAGTCTATCCTTCAGATAACACTTCACTTCACTGAATTCATGTTTTCATTGTTTCTCTCGTCTATTGGTTGTGCCATTGAAAGCCTTTACACGCCATAAAACTACTTTATTTAGACCTCTAAATATTTTCAATGCTCATTATTAATGCTCGTCATTAATAAAGAATTCCAAAAATAGGGATAAAAACTTTAGTTGAAGCGCGAGCTTGGTACTTATTGTTTAAACTTTGCAGCGAATAATTTGTGATTTATATGCAGTTAATCGGTTTTAGAACAAAGTTATTGTCTTTAAAATTTAATCGAAAAATGTTATACTTTTTGTCAGAATATCTTTAATTTCAATGAAAGACATATTGAGTTCAATTAATTTATAAATTAGTTTTTGCGTGAATTTTGGCTAAAATTTACCCTTAGATGCATACAATTTATCAAAAATTCAAAATCAGAAGAATCCAAAGCAAAACAAAACCCTTTAACTGCATTAAAGTTCCAATTTGTTTGGTTTGACCCCCGCACTAGACTTCATTATTAACCAGCAAGTTTATAACAATTATTTTAAAGTTTTCTGAAATCGAAATTTGTATCCCTATGTTTTCAGATGCTTTACTAACAAGTTATTGTAGACATTTTGCATCCAGCAACAATTTCACTCAATTTTTCAGAAGAATGCAATTCATTTATTCACTCAGAAAATATGCATTTATTACAAATATTTAATATTTACGCAATTATTTCAAAAAAAGATAATAATAATACAATCATTCAATAAGCTCTTCTTCTTCAGAAGGGGAAGGGGGTAAGAGGTCGGGTATTCACAACTGAATTTGCTTTAAACCTATTTTCGTTGTATTTCTGAAATATAATAATTTGTTTGATTTACTGTTCAGTGACTGTCGGCGCCAAAGAAAGACTCGTTCAGATAACCGGTTCCAATGAAGATAGTATTGAACGCGCGAAGGAATTGATCGAAATTACTATCAAAAGGAACGCATCGCCCGTTCCCTTCGAGTGCCTCAACAGATCGTTTGAGTTGAATTTCAGTCAAAATACAACTGAAGTTAACACAACTCCTGTGTTGGAGTCAACACCTATTCAAAGAAATAAACCCATAATTACGACCACAATTGAGCCCAAAATGGCGCACACTTTCACTGTTGAGGTCAACGATAGTGTCATTCATTTGTCGACAACTAATTATGAATTAGGTTTAAGAGCTCAGAACCTGTTAAAGCAGTCCTTCCATTTGGAAACTCCAAAGAAACCCATTCAACAGAAGAAGAGTGAGAAACCTCTCACTCACACCGACTCCACTTTTGGCGAGGATTTCAAAAAAGAAGTCGTTTCGACAACTGATCCAAAGCTGGAAATTATGGCAGCTTTAAACTCAGCCTCAAAATTACTGCCGATTGAACCCAAAGTGAATCGCATTCAACGCTCTTTATCTCAGGGAACGGTTCCAAACGGAAGAACTTCTTTGCGATTCCTATCTAGGAGTGTTGGCCACGACTCAGCTCCAAAGATCTCATATGAGCGACAGTTTTTGATGCAGTGCTCGGAACTGCCTTTGAGTAAAAGTATACCAAAAGTGATG
>JAQFXL010000967.1:0-14938 GCA_034693445.1 Edwardzetes edwardsi | reverse complement strand
TCATTAATATATAAATAAACAACAAATTCTTGATTTTAAACTATTTTTAATTAAAACATTAGTTTAATCGCAATTATAATAAGAATTTGTTTATTAATAATAAATATATGTTTTAAACAGTCTATAAAAGAGATGTTCACTGATTATTAATTAGATATCAGAGTTGTTTTTGGTTTGACTCCTAGTGCTGGCGGTCGATATCTTTGATTCTGTGTCTACACAATCAAAATTTGCAAAATGTGTAAGTTATTTAATTTTTTCTATTAAACAATTACTCGATATTCCACTTCCAAGGGTTTCAGCCAATTCACTGTCAGACGATGGAGAGGGTGAGGTAGGGCTTTCAATTCCGCTTCTTGTGCTCGCTGTTGACAGCGCTGACGGAGAAGCTGTTAGTTAAATGACATAAAATATATTCAAATTGACAAACGATGGATCGCTCACTAGTAGTAAGT
The DNA here is from genome assembly GCA_034693445.1 of Edwardzetes edwardsi. NCBI lineage: Eukaryota > Metazoa > Arthropoda > Arachnida > Sarcoptiformes > Ceratozetidae > Edwardzetes > Edwardzetes edwardsi. The sequence continues at coordinate 14,483 of JAQFXL010000967.1, read as the reverse complement.
CCAGTAGTTTTGGCTCCAATGGATGACGGGTAAGGTTTGACATCAGTAGTAATGCCATTAGTGTCAACTCCACTCCGGGCACTGGCAGTAGAAAGCGATGACATCATAGCTGTCAACAAATTTTATTAATGTTTGTAAAGTACTATTAATACCCATTATGACTAACTTTTAACTTCATTTTCAGGATATTCTGTTTCAACAGAAGTCTTTGGACTATCAAATGGAGGAACTTTACTTGGTGATCCTAGCAGATAAAATAATTAGAAAATTGACAATTAGTGAAAATAAACAAACCTTCAACTTTTTTAGCTTTCTTCCGAGAACAGCACAAACATAATATTATACTCATAATTATAAGAACTAATATCAATAGAATCAGAAACCAGAGCCACACCATTGACTTCGAACCTTCCGAACTAATAAATGGGTCCAAACTATCGGTGACGTCGGGCTCCAGACTTTGTTCTTTGATTGAATTATCGTTTGCTTCAGGAGTGGTATATAATGGTTGAGTTGAACTGATTTTCCAGTTTAAACAGTCGAACAAAAGTTTGAGATTATTTCGATGACACTAAAGGATTGATTCAATTGAATTGAATCCAACAAAAATGTGCGATTATTACCGGCTTTCCCTCATCAGTCACATTGAACTCATTTTCTGCGACCACACAGTATTCATAACTAACAGTTCCAGTGCAGGGAATGTCATTTAAAGAGCAAACTTCAATCAGAATTATACTTCCATTCTTCGAGTCTACCATTACTATCGGGAAAACCCCCTTGATTATATATTTGGAAGCCACACTCCGTACGTCAATGGATAGATTTTCAGATTTAGCAGAGGTTTCATTGACCCAGGCACTGTTCCTAATGTCTGGAATACTGTAGACCTGAATTCTGTTGCGATGAATACCCGTTTTGTTACCGCCTTTGGTTTCAATGAAAACAACGGAATAACTATTAATATTCGACATCGTATTGAACCCCACATTAGGTCTGTAATCAATTGCATTGAACTCTATATCCCTTTCGTCAATCCATTTAAAATTTCTAATGTTTGAAATGTTATCATTCTTTGAATCGCTGTCTATCAGTGGGATCGCCATAAAAATTATCCTTTCGTAGTCTTTCTAATTTAAGACCATGATCACACTTTAATTACTTTGTTTAATTATAGTTAACTAAAGACTAACAGTCACTCCTGCGATAAATGATGTGTCTGTTTGCTGGCCGTCCGTATATTTGATACCAAAGGCACAGCTATAGTTACCTTCCAGAAATTGGGAGCTCACTAACTTATAACCTATCACATTTTTAAGCACTGCCTTGTTATCAACTATGGCATTCGGGGTCCGAATGAATACCGAAGAGTTGTTATCCATTGTTTCTGAATGTCTATAATCTATTTCCCAAACATTACCACTAATAACAATATAATTATCAAATTTTTTCCTCTGCGGTACATTCAGAGTATAGTCGATTTGATTGTTGTTTGCTTCCAATGCCTCACAGAAATGCAGTTTAGAAGACTGTCCTCTGATTGACACAACCATTGATAGCAATATTACTGTTAAGCAAAAGAAAGAATTTTTACAGTTTTGATGTCAATTATTGAGGATTTGTTACTCAAACAAAAGACAGTCATTTAACTCAACGCTCAGACTTTAAATATGTGTAAACACCAGAAGAATGAACGAAAGGCTTCCAAAGAAATGATTTGATTTTCAATTCAATATAAAAGCTATTGAATAGAAAATAATAAAATTCAAAATATTTTGAAAATCAATTGTTTTTATGAATCGAAATGAGAGTCAAATCGCGTGAAAATCAGTCTTTAATTCGAATTTTGAATTCAAATCACTTTTTGTTATCAGAAATAAGAAAACGATTTCTTTGTCTTTAAGAATGATTTGTATTTTCATTCTTCTGGTTATCTCTGTTTCCATCAAATCTCAAGACTGGTGTCAATACAAAGGGCTCGGAATATACCACAGATTGCGGAACAGCGATGGAAACGCAGACATTTTTGAAGAAGTGATACATAATTATCACATTTTTTAAAACTAATTGATTGTCTGATTTCAGTGCAAATCTTCAGACAAAATGAGACCTCTTTTCGAGGAGTGCTTTCAAATATTGGTTTTGAACACCAGTTCTGAGTCGCCGACAACCGTTGAAACCAAGAAATCCAACATTTGGCTAATCGTTGGAATAGTTATCGCAATTGTAGTCATAATACTCATAATCATCGGATGTGTCGCATATTTTAAGTTCAGGAGAGATCCAAATGAGGCCCGGATTTCAAAAATCAATGATTGGATTAATTACTTGCATTCGGGTAACAAATGAACGCAAAACTCAGTTTTGTATTAATTTATGACATTTTAGACGCGAGTTATGTGACATCGAAACAGACGGAGAGTACTTCCAAATCAAATTTAGGCTCCAATTTGGGTCTTTCCACTCATTCGGTAAAGACATCAAACTCTTCTGTGGCCGAACAGCACCGCCTAAAGAAAACTGAAATCAAACCGAAAGAGAAGTCGAAACTAAAACGACTTCAAAACCAAAGACTTCTCCAAAGAAATGATTTGATTCTTATTTTTATATCAAAACATTTGAAACACAAAACAGTTTTCTCTATTTGTGACTAATTTTACATTAATTTCATTGAATTATATTTCGATTCAAATAAAACCTATTTTGAGAACTAATTTGAGCCAAAAATAAGTGATTGATTTCAAGTCTATTGACTTTATTTTCATGAAAAAATGGTTAATTGAACTGACTTTCAATTAAAATGTTTCGATAAACAACCCATAAACTCATTCTGTGCTCTAATAAAGAGTTTATTACCCGAACTGACTATTAATTTGATTAAATGCAGACATTTCTGAAATTTTTTTCATTAAATATTCGAAATACAAGTCTTCAGACGACAAATACTCACTAAAAGTATCGTAATTTCATATATTGAGAGCATTACATAAATTGAAGCCCAAAATATTGGACACAAAAGCCTTTAATGTTTTTATTATCCATAAAAAGCACTAAAACTTTATGAAAATGTTTTCACATTTGAAGATAAATATGTGTTTGAATTCAATATTTAATAAAAGTGACAAATATTCTGTTGTAATCATTTCATAGGTGTTTAAATGACAAAGTTTGTAACAATGGTAAAATCAATTGTTACATAAAATATCAATAATATTGGGTCTAATTACCAAGAAGAATTCGCTGAAAAAAGCCATTATATTGTTGTTGATAGGGTTATCCTTGAAAATTAACTTACAAATTCTAAGAATTGGTTTGAATGTAGATTCTGCCCATCCCTGTACTCATGCGATGTTTGAAAAGCTCTTTTAATGCAAATTCCAACTCAACCTACTTATGAATATTCCTTAGTTTTTATTCGTATAAGAATTGTGTTAAATGTCTAATCAATAGGCAGTGGTGTAACACAAAACGCAAAGGATTGCCAAATGGGTTGGGAATAACAATTCCAATGAAACACAACATTAATTAAAACTGCATTAAAATAATTATCCATCAAATAAATGACTAATCAAAGTAAATATTTGCACAAAATGTGCATTTATTTCAATCTGAAGCCATCATTAGTTTTATAATTAATTTGTCGGAGAATTACATTAAAATTGTATTACTTTTGAAGAGAAATGTGTTTTGAGTTTACGCCACTCTCTTCTATCCCTCTCCCTGTGTGTAGCATTAGTCAATAATTAATGAATAGGTTTGGGTGGAGTACACATACAAGAGAAAATAGGCTCTTCTTCATCATCAATGGTGATCCTTATGGTTGGCCTAACATCTGCATTAGATACCAGTCCTTTCGCACCAGTCATGCAATTCCAATACGAAAATTGTCAAACAGACCATTATTTTTATTAATTCATTCACAGCCGGAGTTTTCTTCCCTGTGCTCTCCGTGTGTGTAAACAACATTCTAACGATGAGAATAAGCACAGAATATTCCTGACCTGAAATATGAAGAGTATTCTGTAATTTCCTATATTTTCAATTCATAGCTTATTTTGAAATTGAAAATAATATCTTTTAATGTATTTTTCATTAATTCAAATAAATTTTGTTATACTTTTTATAATCAATTTGTTATTCAAACGAATACTTAATTAATTAAAATCCCTTTTCCTCTAATTCTGAGCAAAAAAGGTTAATAAAATTTATTGTAATTTCCGACAACAAACTAAACTCAAGTGAATGAGTGGCCAATTGATGGCCGACAGTCTATGTGTCCGCCCATCCGTTCAAATGAGTCCAAGCCTTCGACGACTACCTCATCTTAAACATAATAATCAAATGTCACTCTTTTGTTAACTGTTAGACACAATGTTTTTCATTGTCTTTCTAACAAATAAATTAAAACTTACTTGTTTTCAATTGTCTCACCTTGTTCATAATAATAATAATAAGTACATTAATTATTATAAAACAATCTTTTTGTCAATTATGATAAATAAGGAAAGTGTTGTCAATCTATTATTTGTCAGTCAATTGATTTTTTTAAACTACTGGTGTTTGGCCGACGGGAACTCCACAAAGGTTTGCCTCAAATTTTAGTTTCATTACTAATTCTTTTGAAACTCAACCAATAATTTTGAAGTAATAAAAACATTATTATTTTTTTCTTATTTTTGAAATTCGATTGAATTAAATGATTTGAAATAAATATTCTTGTAATTTATCATTGGCTCAGTTGCCTCCATGTGAAGAAAGACCAAAGGAGACGGTCTATGAAGAGCCGTGGCTCGAACAGCATGTCATCGGAGTGTTCAAAGTCTGGCACATTATTTTCTCAGGACTATTCTCAGGATTAGCGATAAGTCTGTCCTACTATTCAATGAAAACTATAATTATTCTAATGTTTTACAAATTGGTTAGTAATTGTGTTGTGCTGTCTATTTCGATGTCGAATACCCCGAACCAAACAAGAGATAGAGGCCGACGCCCTCAGAAGGAAAATTACAAAAGTATTCAGAAGTCATTTAAACAAAATCAAAGTCGAAGAATTGGAATCACAGCCTAACAATTTGGTACCAGGTATCTATAGATTTTTCATCAAGAGAATCACCATTCTCAAAAATTTCATCTTGATTAGTTTTGCAAAGAGTTGAAAAATTGGAAGTGACCCGAATGAGTAAGCAGGTATCGTTTGAATCTGGAAAACCTACTTGGAGACAAAAGCTCAGGGCTATATTTGCTATGGAACGGGAGATGACAAACAGCTCATCTATTGATGACACAGACCTAAGCGCTAAATATGACTCAACTGAAGGCTTGACTGAAGAAGAAAAGGAAAACAGGAAACAGAAAGAGGCGGAGAAGAAGGCGGAGAACGACAAGAAAATGAAAGAAGTGTCCAAAACAGTGGATAACGCGAAGATTGATTCAAACGCTTTCAATGGTGAGACAACTCTTTTCAACCCAAAATTGCTTCAAATCTGCCTTAAAAATTAATAGATCATAAAAAATTCAGGAAATTTCCATGGTAGTTTTTAAGCTTGCTTATAGAAAATAAAACGCATTTCATCTTCTAGGTTGAGCTTATTGTAAAAAATTAATTCAGATAGTATTGTGTCAAATTTGGGGTCTTATTTAAGTATAACCAGCAATTTTACCTGGAAAACTTTCTATAAATCATGTCATAGGTGAGACTTAACGAGAATTCAACCGATTATTTAACATTTCATTAACGAAGAAATTTTGCCCAAATTTTTATTTTGAAATCCAATAATTGTTTCGTTTTTTGCATTCAAAGTAATTTCAGATCACTTCACGATTTTAATGGGTTTTGAGTCCGAAAAGGACCGAAAGAAACGCGAAAAGAATGAGAAAAAACTCAAATTAAAGGAACAAAAACAGAAAGAAGTCGAAGAAAAGTTGGAGAAAAGGGAGAGGGAAAAGGCAGACAGGTTTGAGAAGAAGAGGAAAGAAATTGAAGACAAACTTATGAAAGAAGATTCAAAAATTAAGTCTAAAAAGGATAAAACTGTATCAAAAGAGAACCAAGGTCAAAATTCGTTTCAACAAGTCAGCATTGAAGTCAACGGTGGAACTATTGAAGACCCGGATATTAATCCTATAGAAGTCAAAGATCCTAAACCTGAGATGCAGTCGGAGGAGACAGTTATTGAAGTCGAGGAAGAAATTGAAAAACTGAAACCAAAAGATAAAAAACTCAAAGAAAAAGAAGAGAAAAAACTTAAGGAAAAGGAAAGGAAAGAGAAGGAAAAGGAGGAGAAAAGACTCAAAGAAGAGAAGAGACTGAGAGAAAAGGAGGAAAAGAAAGAGGCAGAGGAAAGGGCTAAGAGAGAGAAGGAGGAGAAAAAGTTGAGAGAAAAAGAAGAAAAAGAAAAGAAAAGTAAAGCAAAAGACGATAAGAGTAAAGAAAAATATAAAGAAAAGGATCGAAAGGATGAGAAAATTGGTGATAACGACGAAAATGCTGACAAAAGTCAAGAAATTGATGAAAAAGTGAAGGAAAACACAGAAAAAGATCAAAAGTCAGTCGAAGACAACTTAGAACTCATTGAATCGAAAAATGAAAAACAAATTCCTGATGAAAATGACAGAAAATCTAAAGACAGGTCTAAAGAGAGATCAAAAGATAGAGAGAAAAAAGATAAGTCCAAAGATAGGGACAGAACTGATAAATCTAAGGACAGGGAAGAGTCCAAACATAAACCAAAGCATGAAGAAGACGACAAAATTAAACCCGAAGAAGAAAAGGATTTCAAACTCAAAGAGCAAAATTCATCCAAACCTAAGATCGAAAAGTATGTCAAACCTAAAGAGGAAAAGGAGCCTAAAATCAAAGCTGAAAAAGAGTCCAAAATTAAAGCAGAAAAGGAGACTAAAGTCAAAGAGGGTAAGGATTCTAAACCTAAGAAGGAGAAGGTATCCAAAAATAAAGAAGAGGTTAAAGAAAAAGATGAGAAAATATCGACTGAAAAGAGTGAAAAAATGCCAAAAGAAAGGGAAGAAAAAAGAGATAAATCGAGAGATGAGTCGAGGGATAAGTCGAGGGATAAATCAGATGGAGATAAAAAATCAAAGCCCAAAGAAAGAGATGAAAAACGCGTCAAATCTAAAGATCGGGAAAATGTGAGGAAATTAGTGAAACAGAACAAAAGTGAAGAGATTATTGAAATTGAAAGCCACTCGAGAGGTATGCCTCATATTGAGAGCTTCATAAGTCTTAGAGAAAGCGACGTTCCGTACGTTAGGAAAAGTGATGAACAAATCATAGACACTGAGAATATTGATAAACAATCGATCGGTACGACCACTACCACCAGCACCAGCACTTTCAGTGGTGTTCAACGCATGAGTAGAGAGGAAAAGACCAGAAAACTGGTAGACATTCAAAAGAGTAAAAGCAGAGAATCGGCTAAAAGTGATATCAAAATAGAAATAGAAGACGAGTTCGGAAACGATTTGACCGAACGTAACAAAAATGACGACAAAAGTGGTCTGACTGATGATTACCACAACTCTTGATATTTGGAGCCAAACCTTGAGATCAAGGTTTTCCTCAGTAAACGAGAGTTTGCAAGTGATTACCAAAACAAATGCTAAGAATAACTGTTTTGAGATATAATTGTTTACATTATATTTGTCAAAAAACACTTTATTTTGCTTCACATTTGATATTCTGTGAGAAGACACACATTATTCTGAGCTTATATTATGTAATTCATTGACACAACTATTAAGGGTGGCTGAAGGCGACCAGTAATTCAAAGTCCAATCCTCGGCTATTCATAACATAAAAATCACAACATTTTATTGAAATTTGTTATCTGTTTAACAAAACAAAGATTTTCTTCAATTTTCACCGAAAACTTGTTATTAAATTATTTATTCGCTTCAATCGTTTGTAAGTTTGTTATACGCTTTCAATGAATGTCTAATAAAATATTTGAAAGTTCATTAAAAATATTTAATTTAGATTTTTATCAATTAATTCATTCATTAATTCAAGTAATTAATTAAATTTGAATTCAGATCTCTAAGATGACACGTTTCTCTCAGTTTTATAATCCGGATATTTTAATTAGAATCACCAGGGGTTTGCTTTCAATTGCAATTCTTTTTACACCATTCGTTTACCAAACACCTTGGATAACCTAATTATCTAAATTTATTGTTTTTAATGATGATTCATCAGGAAAATATGAAAATCATTCAATTCAAATATGGTAGATATTTCAATAATTAAAGCAATAGCTATAAACACCTTGCTCATTCTTGTCGTTCATCAAATATAGTTAAATCTGATTTGCTTTCCCCTAAAAGACTACTTAATCCCACAGAAGACTAATTTGTAAATTCAAAAAAGGATAAGTAATTTGTATTGAAATTAAATATTCTATAAAACCGTTTCTCTGAACTACTTTTTGAATGAAAAACGGTTTTCAAAGTTAAGGAAAAGTTTTGTCAAATATTTACAAAATATAAAAAAAATTAGGATTAAGTCATTGACACATAATTTTCGCATTTATTTTACAAATTATAACAAATCAAAAGTCAATACTTGAAAGTTCGAGTGATTTTCCAGCGAAAGGTCAAAGAAATTTGCATGCTAATTTGTCTATTTCATTTGATTCAAACCGATAATTGAAAATAAATTAATTTTGATTTGACCGGGTGATACATAAAGTAAGTGTTTTATGTTAATTGTTAGTATTTTATATTTCCGCGATTTAATAAAATTAATTAGAAAGTGAAAATGGTGCAAAAAAGGACTGCCCCGGGTGAGGATCGAACTCACGACCTTAAGATTATGAGACTTACGCGCTACCTACTGCGCTACCGAGGCTGTCACACCTTCACTTTCATATCCACTCCTATTTATACCCGAGTCGTATAATTTGCTGCAATCACGCGATCAATGATTTCATAACGACTCACATCATTGAAGGAAATGCTTTCAAATTCAGACCATTACTCATAAAGTACGTCATCTGTCGTCAAACTTAACCTCGTCATTTTGTCCACTATATTGCACTCATTTTTATTTTAATCAACAATTTAACAAAAGTTTCTAATTGTTGATAATAAACATAATAGTTGTCTAGTAACTATCATGGTAAATAAGACTTGAATAAATTGTCGTAGATATAGTTACCCTGGTGCAGAATGTAGTCATGCGCGAAACGCTATGTCTGGTCTCTGAAGAAATGTAGAGGTCTTCAGATGTGAACATATTTTTTTCAAAAACCATTTGAAATAATATTTTGAAATCTCTTTTTGAATGAAACAAAACATTTAATAATTGTCTTAAAATCTGTGAATTAATTGAATCCGAGATTTGAAAGTTGTGTCGGATTTTAATTAATTAGTTTTAATTAAAAGTGTTTTCAAATCAAATGTCAAACTATTTGAGTGAATTGTCTCAACTGTTTTGGTCGGAAAAGGTGTGGATTCCGCCCAATACGACCTGGGATTTGTACGAAACTCAAAATTACCGACACTTTAATGACATTTACTATTCACTGATCACTGCATTAGTCCTAATTGTGGTCAGACTTACACTCGAAAGGTATGGCAAACACTTTGTTGTCCTCTCTTTTCAATCAATTGTTTTCTCAGATAATTATTTTCGCAATTTTTGATTCAAATTTAATTATATTTTAGTCTTGTGTTCAATGAACTGATTTTACAATTCATTAAAATCCGGTTCAAACTCTTCAATAGATTTGTCTTATATTTCATTAGTTTTTTTCTGTGTTTTGTTGAAAACAAATGAGTCTTTTGATGACAAGTCTTATCTGTCGATCACTGTTTCAGTCGACTAATACTGTTGTCAATTGACTTTCAATGAACACTAGTTTTAGACTATTTGCCGGCTAATATGACCAGGGGCTCTATTTTACAGATTAGTCACCGATTCCTTGAATTGTGGCATAAGTTTCTTGCAATCAAATCATTTGATTCCGTGAATAAGTTATCAGGAATTTGATGTAAATTTAGGCCAATTGTGAACTTTTTTCGCCACTTTTTTCCCTGAAATTAACCAAAAATTGAAACCATTTCTCGACAATTGAATAGTCGACTGAATTAAGCAGTCATTGCCCGTTTGAATCTAGCAATTATTTACCAGTACAAACGAATTTCCTGCTTATCCATGTGCACATTTTGACATATCAGGTGATCTTGGTCATTCAATATTTGCCAATTGAACGCAACTTTGGAAATACACTCGAGTGTCACTATAATGAACACCCTACATAATTAATTTTTCTCTATAATCAACAACTTCTAGATTTCAAATCCACTTCAATGGACATCAATGTTAAAAGTGGTCCCTTTTAGTTAACATTTGTCTCCTCTATAATGAACGCTATGTTTAGACCACTCTAATAGAAAACTGTATTAAAACTACTCCCTTATAATCAACAATAAATTTCACAAAACTTTAAGACAAAATTGAGAGAAAACTAACTCAAAGTTCATTCAAATCTCTTAAAGAGTGGGAAATAACTGATTATTTACAATAAATATCAGTATTTTATGTAAAATCTAAATATAATGTCATTTAAATAACCCTTTTATTTGAATATGTTTTCAATACAATGTCATAATAATCAATATTCCTCTATAATCAACAGATTCTTTGAACCAATCTTGTTCATTATAATGGCACTCCAGTGTATTCAGATTATTAAACATCTACTCTATTTATCTAATTCTTTGTCAACTGATGAATAATTGACATCTCTTTGGACACACCCTTCATATGTCGAGCCTGTGTTGAGCCGACTATTTTGTCCCACAATCACTCTGAATAATAGTCTATTTACAGTATGTTTTTTCGTGAATATTTATGCTGAGCAGAGGCACATTGAATAATTTTGTGGTGTGCCGGTGTCACGCGGAACCAGCACTCAAGTGATCTTAATTGAAGAACGATCCTGATTGCACAGCCTTGTTATTATTTAACTTCTATCTAATCTATTTTTAGTCCAAATATTGATTTAATATTAATATTGAGTTAAATTCAATGGAAATTTTGTTTTCATTTTCTAATCTATCTTTCTATTAATGAAAGTAATGCAGAATAATGATCATCATGCTCAATTTAATCTATAGCAGTACAGATTCTTCTTCAATCCATTTAAGCTTGTTTACAGTATCCAGTGTAATTAAATTTATGACGAAAATTAATCTTTTATTATCCATAATGTAATTTTATAAGAGTTATAAGAATTGTCAGCAAAAATGCAATTATGACGAAAGTCATTATTATAATACAGTTTCACTCATAACTGGATTTTCAAAAGTGAATACCATTTAAACTAATGAATAATTTATGTTAAAAATTGTTTATTTATTTCTTAACGGTTTGGCAAAACTTTTGCATTTGTGGAGAGAATCGATGAAATGCCTGAGATTTCAGTGTTTGTGTCGAATGTTTTTCCTTTTATTTGATGTATTATTTCTTATTTTCATTTCTAATGAATTTTATAAATTGTTTTTCTCTTCGTTTGTTTCGAGAACTTTCTTTTGAAATAAATTGTCTTATCTTTGCATTGAAATAACTATTGATTTTTTCGTTTCTTCGATTCATTCTTGGTTTTGGCCAATACCAGGTTCATTTACGCACCAATTGGTATATATTTAGGACTTAAGCCAACTCACGGCAAAAGTCCACCAAATAATGTGATACTCGAAAACGCTTTTCGTGCCTTTAAAGGGAAAATCAATAGCAAACAGGTATTAATTGATTTGAACCAATTCTCAAGTGTCACTCTAGAGATGTGCAAGTTTTTCCGATAAAAGTCTTGTGTTTTGCTATTTTTTCAAGTTTTTCGAAATATTAACCCAAAAATCACTTTTCGTGGGGTTTGAGTAAAATTTATACTTTTCACAAAATTTTGGGAGTTTTCAGGTTTAGAGTGATTTTATGCCATAAATTAGGGCGGATTGGGATTCACATTATTAACATTTTTGTTAGGATAAGCTACTCCTTCCCCTCTTTGCACATCTCTGGAATCAATTATCTCATCGATTGATTCATTGATTGCATAACGAAATTGTCGACTCATTGTTCAGATTCAAGGTTTGGCCAAACAGTTGGATTGGACCCAAAGACAGGTCGAACGATGGATAAGACAGAAGACGGCACAGAACCGGCCAACAGTGCTGTCCAAGTTCACAGAGAGCGCCTGGAGGTGTAACTTCTATTTCGTATCATTCATTTACGGCTGTTATGTGTTGTGGGATAAGCCCTGGATGTGGGACTCCATGTATTGTTTCATTAATTATCCGCATCACGTAATTACTCACATCAATAGATTCCAATCGACTGTCAACTAATAGCTGAGCTCTTCATCAATAGGTTGTGTCGAGTGGCGAATGGTTTTACTATAACTTCGAGTCTGCCTTCTATTTGGCGCTTCTCTTCTCTCAATTTTTTGACATCCAGAGAAAAGTAGGTTTACTTTAAATCTTATTTCATGTGTCATATAATCTCATTTGAGAGAGAGTTTAATTTCCTGTCCGTTCCTTTCAGTCATTACTCTTATGTCAACTGAATTTCAATTTTGAATTCCAATAGTTTTCAATCGATTTCTGACTTTCTCTCAATTCATAGGACTTTTGGGCGATGTTTGTCCATCACGTGGTAACTCTCTGTTTATTAGGCTTTTCCTGGGCCTGCAATCTGGTCAGAATGGGAACACTTGTTCTCCTAATCCACGACTTTGCGGACATACCCCTCGAGGTATACATAAATTCGACATTTCCTATAAAATTAGTGCTGATCCTAATGTTGTTCCCAAAAAGGGCGCAAAAATGATGGCTTATGTGAAGAAACAGCGGTTAGCGGACGGCATATTCGTAGTGTTCACCATCTGTTGGATGGTCTCCCGGATCGGTCTATTGCCGTACCGTATTCTCTACTTCTCGTTACATAAGGCACTGTCGGTGGTGCCGATGTTCGCCGCCTATTATATATTTAATGGCCTGTTGTGTGCTCTGCAAGCCTTACACATAGTGTGGACCTGGTTTATAATCAGGATCGCCATTCATGCCGTCAATAATAATGGGGTAATCATTAGCTCTGAGTCTATTTATAGCTACCGTTCCACTCATTGCCTGATGGCCTCTATTTTCCAATCAATGATTAATCGCTTTTCTGTTTGAAAACTTTGATCTAATCTTTTGACAGACTTTTAGTAAAAGTGTTTATTTTTAAGCATTTTTGTTATGTTTTACTACTTTTCTTCTCTCTTCAGATCAAAGACTTGAGGTCTGACGACGAAGAGTCGAGTCAGGAATCACTAAAAGACTCTTCCGATGAAGCGTTAAACGGCAACACAAAGATCTACACAAACGGCGGACACAAAATTAGCGGCGAATCCGCTAACAATTCGACCAAAACTAACAGCAATTCGACGTTAAAATCTGAGACCAATCACCGGAATCAGTCATCGAGTGTCAGTTCCAGACCAGAGTCATGATTATCATCTCATTGACCACTAAATCATTAAAAAATTAGTCGACTTTTTCCGTTCATTTGTGTAAAAAGTTTGACTAAACTCTTCTCTTCTCTTAGTTTTGAATCTTTTTAATCAAATAATTAATTATTGCAAACATTTTTTGTATACTAAAAGCTTTGCTTCTCTTTATTTCTCACGAAAAATAACTGTCTGTCCGCTCAGTCCGTTCGGACACTTATATCTCAATTATATTCAATTCTGTTAATTAAGAATTCAATCAATAATTTAATCGAAAAAAAAATCAAATCAATTGATATTTGATTGACACGACTGTTGACGACAACTATTATTATTATCAATGATTTTATTTCATATCATTTGAATTGATTGTAAAAATAGAATCTGTTTTTCAATATTTAATTTAAACCTTTTTTTGTTCGCAAAACTGATTTTTCAAATATAATTCAATTTATGACAAATGCAATCGAGAATTGATTCTTTTGAAAGGTTCTTGGCTTCGTCGCCGAATGTTTGTGCAGATTAACTATTGATTGAATTGACATTTTGTTGATTATTAAGTCCCCCCTTAAACTTGAAGGGGGGTAAGCCCTCTTAAACTTGAATACCGGCCCAAAATGAGTTCCAGTCAATGAAAACCAGTCAATAATTTAATGTTTCGATAATTAAAAGTTATTTAACTATAAAAATATTGAAAGGATTTCATTTCAAACATTCATTTTTCAAAGGAATTAACTTATTTTCACTCAAATTAGCGATTAATTCAGCGATTAATTAATGAAAGACTCGAACAACAGGTTTATCGATAAGTTATTTTGAAAAATACTTTTTAAATCGAATCGATTTTATTTTGTCAAATGATTTATGTTTTTAATTAATTTATAAAATAAATTGACTTAAAATTAGTTAATAAAATGTGTTTTATTCAAGTTTTTCATTCATCTGTAGATTATCACCTAATGCTCAAGCCCAAATTGC
>JAQFXL010000966.1:0-14939 GCA_034693445.1 Edwardzetes edwardsi | reverse complement strand
AAATCTAAATATAATGTCATTTAAATAATAAACCTTTTATTTGAATATGTTTTCAATACAATGTCCTTATAATCAACGTTCCTCTATAACGAACAGATTGTTCAAACCAATAGTGTTCGTTATAATGGCAGTCGAGTGTGTTTTGAAATGTTTGGTCCCATAAAACAAATACAACACAATCTCAGTAAAAGTAACATACCTTCACTACCACCCAATTTTTAAAAAACATCTTTGTCAATTACGTGGTGATTTGCTAAGTCATTTATTTGTGTTTTGCTCTTAAATTGATTGCGGGAAAAATTGGTGCAAGGTGCAAAGTCATAAAATCAATTGAGATTAGAGTAAAAAGTGAAGAAAATGAGATTTGAGTGTATAAAGCGTTAGAATAATTGTTAAGAGTTTGCGCTGTATTTACAGCTTTAAAATGTTGAAAGAGTTGTGACTTAAACCACATTTAGAATAATATCAACGAAACAGAGAATAAACTCATTTTAATCAGTTTTTAAAGTTGAGTTCAAACTATTTCCAAGAATATGGAAGAAGAAAGTCTTCGACACAACGTTTTAATGATTTTGTTGGACATTCTCTTGACTTCTGAGCAGCCGTTGACTGTCAAAGAGTTGGTCAGCAAATTAGGACATTATAGCGATTACACCACTTTTAGCCGCGGTCTCAGACGAATCACTGGACGCGGAGTCGACGGACTTCCCGTTAGTTTCATTAATAGTCACAATCGTCTCATTACTTATCATTTATTTTTTCCCTAATTTTAAGGGCATTTTAATATTTTTATGGCAATACCCGTCCGTTTTCACTGTCAGAGCCGGCAAAGTATGGATGACTTCCTCTATTGATCTCAATGATGAGAACAAACAATTATCAGAGCAAATGATTGTTGCCATTGACTTCTATCAGTTCCAACTTCGAAGACTTGGCGCTTATTCTGTGCCAATGACTCGCATTTACGAAATGCAATCCCAGGCCTCCAAATATGTCAAACAAATGAGCGGCCAATCTATGGACCAATTGAATGATTTTTTTAAATCGCATTCCGAAGTCTTCACAATAACCTCTGATGAATGTGTTGTTCTTTGCGAACATCTGAAGAGAGCGACCATTAATGGCCATACAATCACTCGAATCGACGCTCCGATCGAATTGGACGAAAAGGTCTACAAAAACACCCGAATAATTGTCAACACATATCACGGCAGACAAATAGTTGATCACATTTTCCAGTCCACAAATGTCGTAACCGTCGACTTAGAAGGCGTTAACTTAGGATCAGTTCGCGGTTCCATAACTCTGCTTCAGTTGGCTTTCCTTCCAAAACATCTGATGAATGATAAGAATAGCAACGGTTCAACTTCTGGGGGCTCTACCAGTAGTGGGTCAACGACTGGCAGCACTACTGGTTGGCGAGTCTATCCCCAAATCTATTTATTCGACGTCTGGTCGAATCCAAATTTAGTCGACTTATGTCTCAAAAGATTACTCGAATCGAATAGAATTAAAAAAGTATTTCACGGCTGTGAAGATGACAGCTATGCCCTCCACCGGGACTTCGGGGTTGTGCTCAATAACTTCATTGACACTCAAGCGGCGCATACAGTGATAAACGCCGTTTCTAATGATACCGAATGTGATAATTTACGAATTAATGGACAGCAAACAGAAGCAATTGGTCTGAACGGTCTCTTTGAACTCTACGGTGGCTTTGGATCCAATCCATTGAAAGCTGTGGTTAAGAGGCGTTACGTCGGAAACAGTCATTATTGGTGTTATCGTCCGCTGACCGAAGAGATGATATATTACGCGGCATATGATGTATACGTCTTATTAGGCATTTATATTAAAATGTCTTCTTTTATATCGAAAATCGATTCACAAAATCAAAAGCTTTTGGAAGAATTGAATAGAAAGTCGGCTTTTGGTAGGATTTGGGCCGAAAGTAACAGACATCAGGAACACAGACCAAACTTCTATCAAAACAGACGAAGACAACCCTTTCATCAGAAAAGACAAACGAATTCGAATAATAACTCTAATAATAGTAATAAAAGTAATTCCAATAATAAGAGTAAAACCTTTCGATAAGTTTAGCCAAACGTTCGCCGAAAATGACATTTAAATACATTTTTCTAATCCGAAAAATATCTTTTTTTTTACTCAAAAATTATATAATTCTTTAATTTGTTTAATGATATAAATATTTATTTATTTAAAAATCGATTCGTTTTAATACTAATTAATAATTATATAAAAAATGATTAAATGATTTGCTATTTATTTACTTAAAATATAAGATAATATTTACCGAAAATTATTTACAAAATGATTCTTCAATTGAATAAATAGTCAAATAATTTGTGTTTCGATTAAATTTGTCTTCGATTTGAAAATAAGTTTAAAATTATATAATATTTTATTGAAATAAACTTTGTTTTAGTAAATCATATATTGAATGCAATTTAAATATAAATAATAATTCAAACAATTAGTCGTTTTTAATGTTTTTGTCTGAAAGTTGATTATTATTAATGATTTGCGTCCGATAACAGTAATCCATGTGTTTGACAGCCCCTCCATTTAAATGGTTTGAATGGATTTTGAATGGTTTCATTAAATAGGTTCGGATGAAAAAATTTACGAATAACATCAAAAATAAATAGTAAAGCCCTAAACCAGTGGTGACCACCGATACCGACAAATCGCATGGAAGGCCATTGATTTTGAAATAGAAGGCTCTGATGTTTATGTAAAACCCAAATATCATTTGCAATATTTGCGATAAAGTTATTACTTTCGGAATCATTGGATTAATGGGAACTCTGAGTGCTTTCAATGCATAGTAGGAATACATAACGGAATGAATGAGGAAATTCATGTTAACCATCCAGCGAGCAGTGGCCGGTATGTCTGCGTACACATACCAACTGTAGCATAGGGTGAGACAGTGATGGATCCAGTGCAGTTTTATTAACTTTTGTTTCCGAAATATTATGAACAAAGTGTCGCCCAATTCGACAACTTTCGAAATAACGAAAAGCCAGTACCAAAACACAAGTCGGATGTCCTGTCAATCATAACAACATTTATTCGAAAACTTTTTTCAATCTTTGAATAATCAGTTCTTTCGATTCAACTTATATTTGACTTTAAATGATACTTGATATGAGTTGAAGGTTTATTACATTGGGCTCATTTGGAGGGCTGTGCAAGAGATGGGAGTCCCTTGATAAATTAACTCTATACAAAATCCAGGATAAAAAAAGTATCATCTCATTTGAATAATACAAATAAGAAAAGAGTTTTGAGGCTAACTTTATTGAAAATATCATCATTTATGATTTTAAAAGATCCCACCTCATTAAAGTATCTATCAAGAATTCAAGTCAAGAAAAAAGTTAAGAATTTTAAATTTCTTTGAATATATTGATAAGAGTGCCCACAAACTATTTATGAGAATGAAAATATTGATGGATGCTTTTATTGATATGTAAATAATTCCAGATAATCAACAAGGAATACACTAATTGTATGAGTCGTGGTTTGAATGGTTATGTTTCGTTTAGCCGAAAGTCGGTTCAGCCTATTCTTGTTTGAAATAATTTCCATTCACACGAATCATATTAAGACGAAAAAAGCTAATAAATAAAAACAAAAATTGATTTTTTCTATTCTGATATAACCTAACCTAACCTAACCTAACCTAACCTAACCTAACCTAACCTACATACATAACATATCATACCCTATCCTATCCTATCCTATTTATGAATCATATCTTTTAATGTGAGTTTAAGCTTGCTCTAATCATTCGGTACATTTTAAATATTCTCATTTTAATCTTTTGACCGAATGAAACCAACAAATTATTGTTTCAAACGTGTTATTTACTTTCAATCAAATGGACCATCAGCCAAATGGGCCTGATGATTGGGAATGTGAGAATATACCGTTCAAATTCACCCAAATTATCTAGTTTGTGATACTCCCTCTCATATACGATTAACTTGAATGACCTTTATCAGTTACCATATTTATATATTATACAAAGTTTAAGATGAATATAAGATTGTATATGCTCTTTAAAGCATGGTAAATGAGAATGTTCAATTTATATTCAAGTTCAAAATCAATTTGAAAACTTCAAAACTAGCCATGATGACTTCTTAGTCAGAAGAAAGTAAATTATTTCTATGAAGGCGAGGCACTGAGCAAACATGTATTTCCTAAACTAAAAGAATCCTGTTTTCTATTACACTCGAATTCCGTTATAATCAACACCCTATACAATCAAATTTCCTCTATAATCAACAACTTCTAGATTCCAAATGGACTTCAATAGACATTGATGTTAAAAATAGTCGCTTATAATCAACATTTGTTTCTCCTCTACAATCAACAATCCTTTATAATCAACGCTATGTTAAGACCACTCTAATAGAAAACTGTACTAAAACTACTCCGTTATAATCAACAATAAATTTCACAAAACTGTAAAACAAAATTTAGAGAAAACTAAATCAAAGTTCACTCAAATCTCTTAAAGAGTGTAAAATAACTGATTATTTACAATAAATAGCAGTATTTTATGGAAAATCTGAATATAATGTCATTTAAATAATAAACCTTTTATTTGAGTACCTTTTCAATACACTGCCGTTATAATCAACATTCCTCTATAGTCAAAAGATTCTTAAGAACAATCGTGTTGATTATAACGGCAGTGAAGTGTAAATACGTTTATTTAGGGTTTTATTTGATCGACGCTATTTTGTTGATCTTGGTCAATTAGATGAAAACCAATTTGAGTACTAATGTCTATTTGGCTAAGTTTTGGAGCAACAATCGGAGCAACAATTTCGGAACTAAGTATTGGTCATTTATTACGGAACCTATCATCATATGAATAACCAAGTGGGAACTTGATAAATATTTGTTTGATTGGCGATACAATATCAAAATGACCTTGTATTACAGAATTTTCAAAAAGAGTTACTTTTTGCGAATGTGAACAAAGATCGGAAAATTGGGAAAATTTGTTAACAGACCTCATAATAACACGATTCGCAAAATGAGGCGTAAATTCCTTTTGTGGACAAAATGTGGACGAATTCGGGCAGACATTTGAATGTTCCGCAAATTGAGAAAATGGCTAATCCTGTACTCCAAAGGGCTAATGGAAACCGCAAATTAAAACCACTTTCTCTGGATTTCATCCAATTCTGGAGCACATGAACTAATATAATATACACAAAACTTATGTATATGGAGTAGTGCCAGTTATCTCTTAGCCATTCCTGTTTATCTTCATGTGTTCCGCGAAACTTTTCCTCGAAGTCGAAAGCGAAGGGAAACCCAGAAAATCTTTTCCAATTAGTTGACCATTGGTTTGGACCAACTCTTGTGATGATATGATAGTTGTTATAACGCGTGTCATTGAATAACATTTTTGAACAAAACAATTGGGGTTTGAATCGAAAAGTTATGCAAATTCACGAAATGAGTCCACATATCAAATATAATCAAAACTTTCATTCAAATCACAAACTCATACAAAATGTTAGAAAAATTAAACTTTCAATCAATTTGTTGAGAAAATGTTTTCAATGAATATTAGAAATCAAAATATTAAACGATTTGTTCGTTAGATTCCAAATGAAAGTAAATCTATGTTTTTGGGTCTCAAGACTCTCAACAAATGGGTGAACGAATCAATTATTAGAAAAGCACTGTTTTTCTGCACATATTTATCATTAATGCTTTTTATACGGCTATTCATTCGCATCATTACATATAAACTAAGTTAACGTCAAATTACTTCTAAACTACTCCTCTGGCGTTGCTTTAAAAAAATATTTGATTTCCATCTCTGTTTCTAACCTTATTTTAGGTCAAGACTCGGAGCGCATAGACTTAGAGCACAGTCGAAGCTATGAGTGCTTTCCTCGGATCAACATTTGAGAGATTAGTTGACAAAACATTTCATTAATATTTAGACCGATTTTAAATCGTTAGATAACTAAACCTGTGCTTCGAATCAATTAAATAACTGAGACTTCAATCAAAAAGTAATTTATAGTTAATGTTAATGAATGCGTGCGAAAGGCTTTCCTCATAAATGTTTCAATAATTAGCTTAAAGTCAAAGATCATAGGCTTTAGAATTAAATACAGTTTTGTTTCAAATAAACTAAACAATTGTCTGAAAGTATAAAACATTTATTTTTTCTTTCTCTCGACTATACATTTGGGACAAAACCACTTTCCCTTAGGTTTGATCGTTAATCCAACGCATCCGAAGTGAAACCATTCGATGGGCTATCAATAAATAGATTAATCAAATATAATAAATAATTAAAAGGAATGCCTACACAGTCGAGATTATCGCATCCAATCATCTCTCCATAGGAGACCTGATGGCACAGGCAGTACGTCGGCTCATCTGAACAATAATTCAATAATTAGACTAATTTTAACAAAAAAAAATGTAAAAATCTAATACTTGGATCGACAGCCATATCGAGGCCGAGGTCTGAATTGGCCATAAGCGCAGGCAGTGCAGTATTAACTAAATTGGTTGACACGATTGTGGTCTCAGTTTTAATGTCCTGTTTCTTCCTAACCTTTCCTTCTGTTTCACTTTTGATTACATTTTTGGGGTTAAAAGGAGTGGATTTGGATTTTTCGCTTCGTCTGCCCTTTTTCTTGACTTCTTCGGGTGCACTCAGTTCTGTAGATTTAGAGCTAATGTGCTTTTCTTTGAAGTCATTATCGAATTTTGTTAATTCTGTGTCCAAACGGCGGATGTGTTTGTCGACCATTTCATAGGTCTGCATCGCTAACTGGACCTTATCATCGCTCAACACTTTTGCCTTTTCAAACATCTCATGGATTTGATAGAAGCGATCGTTTTTGTCGACTGACGACAAATCATTTACAGATATTATGTACTCTTTGGCTGATTTGTCGATTTTGGAAACCAGTTCTAAAGAGCAGACATTGTAAGCATTGACATCAAAATCAGTTTCATTGAGAAAATTATAATTATTTCCTATTTTGCAAAACAGGAAATTCAAGTCTAAAAATTTTGAAGCGTTTCTCAAAATATCTTTGACTTAATTTTTAAAATGAGGCGATCTTTCGATGGCTTTTGAATAACTTTCACTGCATTTCACTTCACATTAATCTACTTTTCTGTTTCTGTTTTATAAATGACTAAAAATATAAAACCATTTATCGCTTATTTATAGAATAATTTACTTCACATTCCATTCGAGTAAAAGTATAGTCAAATAAACTACAAAATAATTGACAGTCAATTCAAATCACCAGTTTATTAGCTCAGCATTCACTCTTGGTAAACTTGATTCGTAAAAGTGTACCTCGATTAAGAAACAATTTTAATTTTGGACTGTGGATGGGAAGGGCGTATAATTTCAACCCCTGAAATAAAATAAAAATCTTGGCTTTTGGAAAACTTGATAACTCCACCGAAAAATTGGAAACTTAGTTTCGGAACGCGGCGACCATTTTTATAACTTAGCCGGATAAAATAAATCTCATCTATATACACTCGAGTGCCACTATAATGAACAACTTTATAATCAACAACTTCTAGATTGCAAATCTACTTCAATAGACATCAATGTTAAAAGTATTGTCAGTAATTGTTAGTAAAAGTATTACTAATAGTCCCTTATAGTCAACATTTGTTTTGATAAACCTTTTATTTGAATATGTTTTCAATACAATGTCCTTATAATCAACAGATTGTTTAAACAAATGTTTTCATTTTAGTGGTACTCCAGTGTAATGTCACTCCAATGTAATGTCACTCTAGTGTACAATTAAAGGCAATTAAAACCGGTTTGAAACTTATGTCTATTTCTGGTAAAATGGTGCCTATTTATAATGTGCAAGGTACATCCCTAAACAGTGCTCTAAAATATGATCGAAAAATCGGGACCCACTGCAGGCGCTAACCCTCTGCAGAGTCCGCATTCAATTGGAATATTGAAATTCAACTGTCAATCACAATTAGCCAGAACACATTAATTGAATGAACAAGTAAACTTCAATCCTTCATTCAATAAATATTTAGGTGACTGTCGTTTGAATGGATATAATTTGAATAATACTTTCCCTCAGCCTTTGAGTCCAAATCTCTCATTAAAGTGAAATTCCTCTGAAGATCCGTCGGAAGTGTTTCCAAACCTTTTAAGAGACAAACAATAAGTAAATGGCATTCAGTTTATTGACAAACAAATAATTACTGTCAAGAAAGTGATCCAAATAAGGGACAGCCATTTCAGTGATGGCTTTAATTATTGAATTAATTTATAAATTTGTGATTAAAATAATTTGAGTGAAAAATATAAACAATTTGTTATGATTTGAAAACAAAGCACTTCTCATAAATTACGTCACTTTATTGAAGTGCTGTTAGAGTCAAACAGTTTGACCCTTTCGGCCAAAGATTGGCCAAAGTTTAACACTCATTAAGCGATAGCCAAAAATTAACCAAGCCAAAAATCCTGATTGAAATCTGATTATTGTAAAAACTTAACCTGGATGGGAAACTGTTCACATGCTTTACTGTATGTCATACAGAACTTTATAGAGAAGCGCTAAAATTAGTCTAAAACTTGTTGAATAAATTCTTTATGCGTGTAAATGTGGCAAGTACAATTGTACAATTGAAATAATTCGGTGATGACTTTGATTGAAAATTGCTGGAACAATTAATAAACTTTTGATCTGTATGTGTGAGCGGACGGGTCTATACCAGAGTTGCGCAGATATTTGTGTTCTTTATGTGAAGAGTAACCGATTCCTTCGTCAGATAAATCGATAAAACAGATCGAAGAGTGGGAAGAATGGGAAGTATGGGAAGTGTGCAAAACAAGAGAGAAGAGCACATAATTTTAACGGCAACTCAGCCGCCAGTAGTAGACTGTAGACTGTTTTACACAACTATTTTGTTGTAGATTTAGTTCGCTTTCATAGATAACAATATTTTAGATTAAAATCATTGCACATAACTGTGTGTCAACTGTCCGCCACATTATCACATTCCCGAACATATCTCTATTGCAACACTCATTTAAATTTATTGGAAAATTTCAAATAACAATCTCGATCAGTTTGACTCAACCATTAATCATATCAAAAATCTATATCTCGAAAAATATGCCCATGGTTGTAATGGTAATTGGAATCCTAAATGAGTCCATAGCAAGTAAATCATTTAGTTGGAGTCCTGGACACCGACCCTAGACTAAGCAACACTTTAGGTGAGTCTAAATGAATGTGTATTAATGGTGTAATTGTGTGACAAATTGGAGACCACTCTCATTATGTTACGTTAAAAGATTGAAATCCTCCTTCCCTTCCATTCCCTTCTTTCCTCTAAATTGAATGATTTTTTGAACATATATTGAATTTTGATTTGTTTGGTCTGAAAACTATCAAAATGGAAGTCAGTTAACAGATAATAAAACGCTCTTTTGATGAGTTTCTCTTCAGTTAATGGTTGAGAGCTATTGAATCAACAAATCATTGCACTTAAAATGCCAGCAAATGTAGACCAACAGAAACCCAATGATTTCAAAACTAATTTCATGACAATAGTGGGAAAATTGATTCGCACTAAAGAACCCGATCTGTTAGGAGATCAGACACACAAACTTGAAGTACGTATCAAAAACTTAATTGAATTTCCGTTTCATTACTCGCAAAGACTTCATTTTCAATAAAACATTTTTCTCCTTTTCTTTTCTATATAATTAAGAGATGTTTGAAAACTCGAGACCTCGTTTCACTTGGGGTTGGAAGCTGTGTGGGCACAGGCATGTATCTAGGTGAGTCAAACAATTTTTTTTTGTCAAACACTGATCCCGATCCATAATTTTCGCGCAATCTATTCAACGGAATAAAATTTGATAAATATTTTTGATGTTATCGACAATCTATTTATAAATCATAATAGAGGATCATATTTGTTCGGAGTTAGATTTATCTTTGTCCAAATATCTTGCGGCTATTTTTTTACTGCAATAAAAACACAGGCTATGACTCATAGCCTATGACACCAATGATTTCCAAGTGACCAAAGAATAAGAGCTTATTATTTCAGTTATTTTTGCGACAAATCATTAGTTGTTCTGAATATACAATTAATGACTGACTTTCACTCTTATTATCTATAAGAGGCTCACAAATACTTTCATTTCTTCTCTAATATCTTGAGTCTCAATAATTCTTGAGTCACTCTTTTTTCGTCTCTTAAATTCATTAATTTTCCGAATTTTGTTAAAAGAATCAAAAATATAAGAATTATATAAAGTTTTCAAATTCACGTTTCAGTGATTTAAATGTCGAGCAATGAAATGTTTGTTTGACTCTCTTTTGATCTGATTATGATTCCTAAGTTATGAAGTCTTTTGTAAAAAGGCATTTACTTTGGAATTATTATGAATATATCGAAAACAAGCCTAAAATCAAAGAAATAAATTTTAGATAATCTCATAATTAAAATAAGTTATTCCCTGTTTATGCGATCGTCTCAAACATTTGTTTGAATAATAAATTTTTAAACAAAGACTGAAAAAAATCATATTTTCAATTTGCATCAAGCTCAGTCATACTTTTATGCTAAAAAAATCACAATACTGTATATCACACAATAAATATCAATAAATTATTATACAGATAGATAGATATGTCAAGTTCTACATGATCATTTATTAAGCTTAATTAATGGTCCGGGAGTTAAATTCAACATTTATCGAGACATTTGTTCTTTTTTTATTTATTTAGTTATGATTAATGAAATTATTAAATTTGTTGGACTCTATAGTTGCGGGAATGGTTGCCCGAAACGTTGCCGGACCTGCAGTTGTATTTTCATTTATGATCGCTGCAATCGCCAGTCTTTTTTCAGGTAAATTAAATTGTAATCCGTTTGTGAAAAATCACTAAAATATTGTTTGAATATCATTTGAGGTGTTTGTTATGCTGAGTTCGGTGTCAGAGTTCCGCACACTACAGGTAAGACTGAATTAAATGTTTCTGCACTATATATCACTAATTTTCTGATTCATATTATTGTGCATGGTAACATTCAAAATACCGATATTTTATTTTCGAATTCAAAGGCTCGGCGTATATGTATAGCTATGTAACGGTCGGAGAATTCATTGCTTTTGTTATCGGTTGGAATATGTAAGTGTGATATCAGAGATGGCTAAGACCTTATAAGTTATAAATCAGGGTTAGCCAAGATTCTATACCTGAGGGATAGCTCCTCAGAAGCAATATTCCGAATTGAATTTTTTAAAATAGAGAAAGTACTGAGGAGCGGTAAATTAGCAAGCGGAAATGACTTATTTGAACTTAGCCACCACTTACAAGAAATGTGAATATCAGTGGTTTGATTGAATATTTGTTAGGGTATTGGAATATCTAATTGGCACAGCGGCCGGCTCTGCCGCCATTTCTGCATGCATTGACTCACTGTATGGCGGATCGATTCACCATTCAATGAAACAAACATTTGGTACATTTGTAGGACATGTGCCGGACCTGATGGCTGCCATAATCACAATATTAATGACAATACTGTTAGCGACTGGCGTTAAAAAATCTCTTTTGTTTAATAATATATTAAATTTAATAAATTTTGTCGTTTGGCTAATCATTGTTTGTTCGTCACTATTCTTCATTGATTTTGATAACTGGAGTGAGCATGGTGGATTCATACCTTATGGTTGGACTGGAATGTTGAATGGCGCCGCCACTTGTTTCTATGCTTTCATCGGCTTTGATATAATTGCTACGACTGGAGAGGAGGCAGAAAACCCCGAGCGCTCTATTCCCACCGCAATCATTACAAGTCTGGTGATTGCATTGACAGCCTATACCACATCCGGTAAGTCAAACATTTTCAGCATCTTTTCTGTTATTCTTTATTCGTCATATAATATAGAAAATTTGTTACAATTTACCATAAATATTAACTAGTTAACTTATCAAATTTGATTTTGAATTCAATTTTGGGATTTCATAGTCTATAAGATTTGAAATTAACTAGTAACTTTTCTACTAATGTTGAGAGCCAATAAGAACGAAACAGTAAGTTTAGAATATGATCTTGGCAAATTTTAGTTTCAACTTTCATTCTATAAATTATAAGTTGTAATGAAATCAGTAATAGATTTGTAATGATTTAATCGATTGTGTCATTAGGTCTGATCATCACACTTATGGTTCCTTACAATCGAATAGATCCCGACTCAGCTTTAGTTGAAATATTCGCCTATAACGGAGCCGACACATTGAAAACTATTGTTGCGTTCGGAGCACTGGCAGGTATGTGCTTCTCGTTCTTCACTCAATCAATAATAGAGTAAATGTTCTATGAAATTGGTTTCGACCAAAATTTTATGATCTCCTCGATTGCCATAATTTTGAATTATTCAAACAATACTAAAATTTATTATTCAAGGTGCTAATAATTTTGTCTTGTTTGTTCAATTCATTCAGTGGTCAGATATTTGCAAGTTTATCTCACTTGAAAAGGAGGCTTTCAGAATACCTCCTGATTTTGAATCGACGCCTAAAGGCCCCCTTAGGTCGGAGAAAAATAGGCCGAAAACAGTGAAAACATGGCCTCAAGATTTGTCCCCATTTTGTGTAATTAAGGCGTAAAAACGATTAGCACTGAATTTAAGTCAATTTAAACTAAGTTTTGCTGAAATTCTGTTAAAAACAGAAATATTCTTAGTTTTATAGCTGAGGGTAAAACTGAATCATTTTATACATTTTACCAAGCTTAAATGAAATTTTCCATCTAAATTATTCGATTAAATTAGCGGATATGTTAGATGAAAATCAATAGGTTGAGCGCATCATTCTTTTTTAGTCAATATGCAACTCATCAGATATAAAACCTTGTATTGACTCTTGGCTATATTTGTTGAAGTCAATCAGATAATTGAATAGGCATTGTAAATGTGAATTAAAAATGTGAATGGTAAATTTATTTAAAGTTATTCATCCAATTTTGGTAAAAACATATTAGAAAATTCGATTTATTGGATTATTTAATTAACAAAATTACCATGCTTTCATTAATTATTTCAATAGCAATAGCCGACATGTCGGTGTAGAGTGAGGTTAGGGATTGTGTTGGTGTACCTTGGGGTAAGCCGACATGTCGGTTGAAGTTAAGGAGAAATAAAATTTCTGAGATTCGGTATTTTAACGCATATTAGGACAAAAAAGATTGAATTAAGGTATTTTAAGCAATATCCCAGATATTAAGATGGTGTTATAACAAATGCAATGTCTTTTGGTGATCATGAAGACGATTAGGACTTTATTTCTTATTCTGAATGAATTGTTTTACTGAAATGTTGTATTATTTTGTCCCTCACTCTGTACCGACATGTCGGTAGGCATCATAAAGCATTTTTTTACCATGACCAACCTCAGCTATACCAACATGTCAGCTATTGCGCGGGATACGGTAATAATTTATTTGAGATTCGAACTAGTGCAACTAATGTTAGTTTATACAGTCAAAACTCGTTTATACGAACCCGCTTAAGACGAATATCTCGATAATACGAACAAACTGAGAGAAATGATTGGTTGGTTCGCCTATACTTTCAATGTTAAAATTCCCGCTTAATACGAATTCTCGTTAATACGAACGAAAACTTGTGGCAACTGGCCGTTCGCATTAACAAGTTTTGACTGTAGCTTGTTTATTCATTACAATGAGTTATAAAATTTAATTTGATTTTGATTGAGAGGGGATCCCTAAAACTCATTTACAGTGCAATTTTGACCTTTCTCAAACATTTTAAGAAAAGGTCCAAATATTTTCGCAAAATTATTATTTTGATAATAAAAGAAATCTTCTGGAGCCAAAACACCCCCTTTCACACCACTGTAAAATGCTCTTATTTTGACTGATCAGCGAAGAATTTGATGCTTTGCATTATGATTCAACATTTCTTTGTATATAATATATTCAAACAAAGCGGGTGTCCGACCCTGTAAAGTTGTTAAATGTAAAGCATAACATCCTCTCATAGAGATAACATGCTAGGAAACTTAGGACTCGCCTAGATAATGTGAAAACAATTATAAACAATTGAAAATTATATGAATAAGCATAAATGATTATTCTCTATCATAAAATCATGAAATAAACCTGGGCAAAACTAGGGAAATAAATTCATTTTTCAAAAATTTTAGGGACTCTCGTAAAAAGATGGAAAAATGGAAAATACTTTATGATTTTATTTTATGTCAAATTCGACGTTGATTTCAAAAATGAAAATTGAATAATTCGATCTCGGATATTTTTTTGACTAATTCAACTTTTGTACTTTATATCGAAAAATTAAAAATGGCGAATGATGACAAGTAATATATGAAATCAATGTAGAATTTAACGCACAAAAAGAATGTAAGAATATGAATTGAAATATTTTATAGAAACAGTTTTTAAATTCGACTTAAAATATTTAAGTTCGAATAAGTCAAAAAATATTGATTCGTTTGAAAAGGTAACTTCTTTTTCTCAATTTTCATCAAGTTCTTAATCGATTTCATGTATTATTTGTTATTATCCGCCATTTTGAGTTTTTCGATATTAAGTCGAATTAGTCAAAAAATAATCGAGATAAAAAATTTTAAATTTCATATTTGAATTCAAGAATAAATTTGAAATAAAATAAGATCTTAAAAAAAATCCATTTTCCATTTTTTCACGAGAGTCCCTATAGAAAGCAATATTTTATTGCAATGCTATATAGCTTAAACGCTGAGCGCGGACAAACCCTTTACAAAGAATATTATTTCCGAGTCTTTCTTTCCATCTCTTCCTTTCCTCATTTCCTGCCTTCCATCAGAAGTGAA
>JAQFXL010000965.1:0-14945 GCA_034693445.1 Edwardzetes edwardsi | reverse complement strand
ACATGAGCATTTGAGCAAGGATAATCTCCTTAAAATGACAGTTTAATTTTAATGGAATTTGCCTTAAAATTCAAAGTATTTATGTTTAAGTATTTTATAACACATTTTAGTGACTATGAAATCAATTGTTTCCAAATAGAGGACAATATTCTCTTAATTATGTGGAGGGGGAGGAGAGAGAGAGAGAAGTAATCAGAGCAGAAACTGTTCTCTTTTTTCTAAAGGCTTCAGAAGGTCTTCAGTTATCATTTGTTTGATTCAATTGATTAAATCTATCAAATTTTTAAAGTAGTTATTCGATTGCAGGTATTGGAGGCCTGTGTCAAGAATTGTGGCAAAAGATTCCATTTATTGGTTACGAATAAAGATTTTGTTCAGGATTTGGTTAAACTTATCGGACCAAAGAACGATCCGCCGCCTGTTGTTCAGGAAAAGGTAAATCCTATCGTTTGTTATATTTCGTCAAAAATAAAGCGAATCAGAGATTCCTTAATGTATTCCAATATTTATTAATTTTTTGATTTTTCTGTTAATCAAATTGGATATAATAAGCTTGCTTACTTTATTGTTCATTCATTGATTAATCTGTTTTGATTTAATAGGTGTTAAGTCTAATCCAGAGTTGGGCGCAAGCGTTCAGAGGACAGACTGAATTGCAAGGCGTTGTTCAGGTCTATAACGAACTCAAAAGCAAAGGTATTGAGTTTCCATCGATCGATTCGGAGGCGATGCCACCCATCCATACGCCTCAAAGAACTAAATCAACGGTATCTCACAATCCTGAAGCGATCACACCATCGAAACAAGGGGTCGGATCTGCGCCACAAATGTTTCCAAAGACTTCTTTGACAGCCAGACGCCCTGTTTCTGGTCCGATGCAGTTAAGTCCGGAACAATTGGCCAAATTGAAGAGTGAATTGGATGTGGTTCAGGCAAATATGCGGGTCTTCAACGAAATGCTCA
Organism: Edwardzetes edwardsi; assembly: GCA_034693445.1. Classification (NCBI taxonomy): domain Eukaryota; kingdom Metazoa; phylum Arthropoda; class Arachnida; order Sarcoptiformes; family Ceratozetidae; genus Edwardzetes; species Edwardzetes edwardsi. The sequence goes on along the minus strand of JAQFXL010000965.1, from coordinate 13,982 downwards.
GTGAACTGACGCCCGGACAGGAACACAATGACGACTGGGAGTTACTTTCCGATCTGAACGGCACCTGTCAGTCAATGCAAACCAGAATTGTTGAACTCATCGAACGGGTGGCCAACGAAGAAGTGACAAATGAATTGCTGAGAGTCAACGATGAACTCAATAACCTGTTCCTCAGATATGAACGACACTCGAAAAAACACAAACCGAAACCGGAAGCCCTTCCACTACAACAGAGCGCTAACACTGCTCGTCCTCAACAGCCAAACGAACCGACACTAATTGACTTCACCGATGAGTCGACAGTCAGCCTTTCCAACCGTTTGGCAGACATTCAATTGAGTGGTATTAATGCCACCACTTCTAAGCCGTCTGAACCAAGTGCTGGTGATCTGGATTTTGATGCGTTCGCACAGTCCCGGTCCGTCACCACTAAAGATAACGTCACGAATGACTTGAATTTGATTAGACCTGAAATCCCTAGAGATGTGCCAAACAGTGAAATTCAGGTTTGAAATCAGATGTCTTTCATTGACTCTTATATTTTGGACCCACTTTTAGGTCGAACGCGAACAAGACTTCGATGAAATGGAACAATGGCTAAAAGAAGATCCACCAATACCCGGGTCGGAATTTGACCGCTTTTTAGCCCAAAGGGCGGCTGCTATTGAGAAACAGCCATCAAAAGAAGGACAAAACGTTAAGCCCGAAGACAAAAGTCTTTTATAGTTTTTTAATTTTTTATCGAATAATCGAGTCTTAAATTCTTATATTAATAATTAATATACAGTTTTATTCAATATTTTATTTAATTATTCAGTATTTTGTCGATTGAGTGGTCTTTTGATCAAAATTTTAAACCAATTTTATGTTTATATCAAATATTAGTTTTATTTTTAAATTTTATTTTTTATGAATTTGTTTTAATCATTAAATTTATTGAATCTATTGATACAAATATCTTATAATTTATTTGAAAATCTTATATCAAATCTATGCTACAATTTGTTGGCTATAGAGTAGGCTATCGTAACCACCGCTCCCCTCCCGTTCCACTAAATGACTAAATCGGATACAGAAGTAAATTAAAGTACTGTTTTGTGAAAAACTGAATCGCTTTTAATGTATTTTTTATCAGTCGTTCCCTAAATTATTATCCATTTTGTGATTAAATAACAAATGATTTGAAAACTAATATAATTATTGAATATTTATTAATAAAAAGATATTATTTGCGAAATGAATTCAATTAATGATATGTTTAGTCCACAAACGATTGATTTCGACATCAGTTGTCTCTACTGTTGAGTACTTATTCATCGCTTTCGACAGTTTTGATGCAATTAAATGTTTGCAAAACAGAAGCGAATCATTTAAAACACCTGTAATTCAATGGATTGGATCTGATTGTCGATAAGTTTGTTTACATACCAGTTCTGAAACGATCACAACTGCAATAATTTGCGTCAATTACACAATAATATCGATCGGGTTTTGTTTTGGACTTTATATCGTCTTTCACTTCGAAGACATGTCTCAAATCGTTTGAACTTTTGATTAACGAAACGCTATTTTCTTCAATCAATTCAAGACTTTCGATGAAATCGTTATTAAATAATGAAATTAAACTAAAATAAAAAGTTTCCATAAAATTAATTCTTCAAAAATTATTCCACGATTTGTGTCATTTGACTCACATTTCTATCAAAACAACCGATACTTGGAATGAATAAAAGTAAAAAAAAAAAATACAATTAATTGACTCATTGATTACGAATTAAATCGATTACTTTGATCGGGATTTTTGACGATTTCTTCCAAAACATTTTCGAAGACAGAAGTCATGACTTTTGAAAACATTTTAAAATGACTTAAATTGACAAAAATATTAACGTTTGAACTCTTAATCAATGTTTTAAAAGTTTGAATTTCAAACACAACTTTTGTTTACTCTTTTTAAATGACTCAAAGCTCCGCCCATTTGTGTAAACGTTTGACTCATTATTTGTTTACTTATCTGAAATACTCAGAAATTTTCCGATTTAGACATTATTTGAGAGAAAGCTTTGAGTAAATTAATTGAAAGTCATTTGTAATCAATTGCTTAACGAATACATTCAAACTGTTTGTCAGTGGAGCTAAACCCGTACTAAAGATTGTGGTCATGTCGGGCATCAGTGATCATAAGACAGTCATATCCGGCGGAGTATGTCTTTAAATTTGTTTTATTTGAACATTTAATCTAATAAATGGGTTGTCTTTATGTCAGAACAACGAATACTGTAAACTAAATGTTGGCGGAAATCTCGTAAGTATTGATTTTTAGGCCAAAACAGACTATATTTGACTTATTGATGGACAGCACTACACAACGATCGGCACTCTTACCAAAAATGATTCGATGTTGAGAGCGATGTTCAGCGGACGGATGGAAGTGTTGACAGATTCCGAGGGTAACGACTCATCTCTATATTATTTCACTAATTATTTGTTATAAAAATAGGTTGGATTCTAATCGACAGAAGTGGTAAACATTTCGCAACTATTCTCAACTTCTTGAGAGACGGTAACCACTGAAGACATTTCAACAAATATATCATTTATCGAATATTTTTATGTAACTTAAGGTTCTGTAGCCCTACCCGAAAACCAAAGAGAACTCTTGGAGTTGTTATCTGAAGCCAAATATTATTTGATTCAGGAGCTCATCGATGCCTGCGATGAACAGTTGTCGCGATGGAGAGAACCCTCTTCTGCCGAACCCATTTGCAGAGTTCCGGTAAATATGAGTATAGAAGTAAAAGAGAGTCTTATTTGTCGATTAATATATTTATTATTTCAAATAAAAAGCTGATAACTTCGGCCAAAGAAGAAGCGGTTCTAATAAATATGACGAGTAAACCGATAGTGAAGCTACTGATTAATCGCCATAATAACAAGTATTCCTATACCAGTACTTCAGACGACAATCTTTTGAAAAACTTGGAGCTATTCGACAAACTATCCCTTCGATTCAGTGGACGCGTCCTTTTCATCAAAGATGTCATCGGAAGTAATGAGATCTGTTGCTGGAGTTTCTATGGTATGTTCTCATTTCAAACTCAACACCACTGACTTAGCCTTCAATTAAGGTCACGGCAAGAAAGTGGCCGAAGTTTGTTGCACTTCCATAGTCTACGCTACGGACAAGAAGCACACAAAAGTGGAATTCCCTGAGGCCCGGATCGTGAGTCCAGTATTTACTTCAGAACTGTTTGATTAAATGATTGTATGTTTTGACAGTACGAGGAAACACTCAATATATTGCTCTATGAGAACAGGACCGGCCCCGACATGGAGCTAATGCAGGCCACCTCTACTCGAGGGGCAGTCAGTATGACTTCGCATAATAGTGATGATGAAGAGGAGCACAACCGAAAAATTGTGTCCAATGGAAAGGATGGAAGGGATTCGAGTCATCACATCGGAAGAATTCGAAGCACTAAACAAAATAATTGAATTCGTTTTTATCATTTGTTTGTATTTAATATATAAACAATTGTCGACCAATTCATCCATCAATTGATTGTAATTCGTATAAAATTTTACAACTATTTAGTCCGTTGAGTGTCTGCGCCATTGGACCCAAAGTCCTTATATTTGTCAGACAATTTGGGATCAAACATAAGGTTTCGATCTGAGCTAATGTTGTGCTGACAAGTCTTTAATCGCAATAAACAATAATCAGTCCGTTTGTATGTCTTATCTTTTATTTGATACCATTTATGAAGTGCTCTAAACTAAAACAGAAACTACTGTTTGGCGATCAGTTATAAATGAAGTCATTTGGAACGGCCAACAGTTCTGGTTTCGGATATTTCGGATTTTGAATAACATTTTCTCCGAATTTATATTCGAGGAATTGTTTGACATTATTCGGAGCGAAAGCATTCCATTCAATGAACTTAATTCGAGTCAATGGCTTCAGGAAATGTTCGGGAAATTCTCGGTCCTGAATGTGTGACTCAAACCAAGTATTTTTAGTCATTGTTCCGTTTCGGGAATAGAATGGAAAGATATCGACGTGAAGACGATTGGTTTGACTCAATTGGACTCTATAGAAGTCTCCCTCCACTGCCTTTTCCCAAACAAATCCCTTCTCGTCGACTATCGGATTGTCTTTTGGAAAATATGGACAATTTTGAATGTCTTCGATATAAATACCGATATCTATATCATAATCCCAGGGAATAATTTGTCCGTTTCTGGCGGCGCCTAATAAAGAGCCGCCTTCTAACCAATACCTCACTGAATAGGTCTCTAATATATTGAAGACGTGTCGACCAGTTTTGGCTAAATTATGAATACAACAGACGGGAGTCCATCGGTTAGCATATAAATAGTCTGGCATTTCGTCGATTACTGTTGGAAAACAGCGCGTCGTCTGTTCAGAACACCCGAACCAATGAACAGATCCGTCCGATTGGATGAGTTTTTTGATACCAATTAAACTAAATAATGATTTTCTTCTCTCTTCTGTCCATAATTTGTGTTTCCATTTATTTCTTTGATTAGTTGCAAACAATTTACGGCCTCTTCTGAAGGCAATTGTATCGAAAAGTTTGAGATTAATTGCATTGATTCGGCTTTGAATGAAAAACGATTCGATGAATGGTCTGACAAATGGAGAATTCATTTGCAATAAATCAGTTGTTTTGATGACAACCACATAATCGTTGCCTTCAAATGCATCGCAAGAATCCAAAGAATATTTTCGGTTGTATTTTAAAGTCCATCGCTTTATATCGAAATCTATTTCAAAGCAATAATTATTGGTTTCGGTTCTATTCGATTCACTCGAATCGATGGCAACAATAAGAGCCGTTTTATCGGTTGAATTCAATTGCTTTAAATGTTTGATAGAATCGAAGACCGAATGCTTTGAATGGATTCTAATGGCGTCGGGAACTACTATCACATATTCACTATTAATATGGCTCTCAATTCGGGATTCAATTAAACTTTTATTGAACTGAAAGTTATTGTCGACGAATCTGATGACACAACTCTTTGAATGTCTAATCGGAGGATAAATCGGTTTTTGGGAAACAATTATCACCGATATATTTGCAGACAAACCACACAATGAAACCAATGTTTCCGACAAATCGTTTTCAAATGACTCGAATTCTATTAAAATAAAAGTAATTTTGTCTAAATTTTGACCGAAAAAAGACGAAAAATGCGGACTTTTATTGTTTTGATCGAAAAATGTGTAAATAATCAAAATTGAAGTCAAATAAAGAGCCGAACAAATCGTTACGAACTTTAAAACAAGTTTTTTGCTTAAATTCATTGATTTTTAAATACTTAAAAAATTCCAAACAGTGTTTGGGAGCAACTGATAAACAGGGAGGAGTTATCTTGGTTTTTAATGCAAATCAAGCTGCACCCCCTATACAACCGCGCCTTTGAACTAGCAAAGCAACTAAATATACCAAAAGTGCTACCAATTATTGTAACAACAATATTAGGCAATCAGAGGACTTGCTAGAGCATAATGTTAGCATTGTAGTGTAACACAACAGTTGTAAGCACTTTACAGTAGATCTCAAATACAATACTCATTTCAAAAACAATTCATTCAAAGAGTTTGGAAATAATGTTGTGATCAGTGATTATCAACCAATCAGTGATCTCTCAAAAGGTTCAACGATATGAAAGGCGGAGCTTACAGTTCAGTTCAGTTTATATGAAAAACTTACCAAACATTTTGAAACATTCATGAAATATATAAAACATCAGATTCTGTTGATCAGAATACATGTGAGCATGTACAATTTAGACATTCAAGTAAAATCAATATTAGTTGGACAAAATTAGGCACACTTTTTGAAAGTATGAGACTTTCGTGTAGAAAGTGAAGGAACATGATTTAGTGACAGTATTGATGATAGGTCAGTTATGGCCATCAAATGTGCAAATTTAGTGTTAATAGACTATTGAAAACAAAGGAAATGAGAGACGGAATGAGAGACGGCTTCGAATCTCAGAATTGAGAGGTTCTCCACATTTGCCGATAAATGTTGGAAATAAACTGATTTTCAATACGTTTAAGAATTTAATTTCAAAAATGTGTTAAAATTGGATTCAATTATCGCTTAAATAAGAAAATTATCGAATAATTAGTTTTGATATTTATTTACAAAAATGTTTGAATCGTTTATTTAATAAAATCGGGATTTTTGCGCAAAATTACGAATCCTTCGAGAACTGGAGTCAGAGGTATATACTCTTCTGTTGCCAACTCTGCCCTCTCTCCCAGTGATAACAGAACTGGAGTGGTATGAGTCTGAAAGCCGGTAATAGTTTTGGGTTTGCCAGCCTGTCCAACAACATCGACCGCCTGTCCCACCCTAACGGGCACAGGCAGGGGATGTAGTTCTTCATTGAAAGTAATCAACATTCGAGGCTGTATTGCAGTCACGATATAGTAAAGCAAATAATGAGACTTAAGAATAGTTGACTTCACGTCCAGTAGACTGATGAGAGTGGCCAGAAGTCCAGCCAAAGCGGTCGGCATCAATAACTGCCGGTCCGAATTGAATGGCGAAAGAGTAAGCGTTCCCTTTCCCAAATGTGTCAAACCCTGTGCGATACGGACCATAAAGAGACAGTTCTGTTCTTTTGCGTGATATTGAGCCAACTGTCTCAACATTGTGGCCAACCGGGCGTTGTTAGTGCCGGCGCCGATCACTCCCATAGCAAATATAGCATTGGCCGCCACTTCGGGATCAGAGTCGTGACTGAATTTACTTAATGTCTCCAATATATTGAGTTTAGGGTTAGAAACGGATGTCAGCGCCAAAGCCAAGGGTACGGCTCTTTTGATCATAGGTTCGCCATAACGTAACAAATGGCCGAAAGCTCTGAACGCCATTTCGCAACTGATGTCTTCAGCCATAGCTATTAGACCGATACCAATAGTGGCCACTGACTGCTGCCACGACTCAGAATTCTCTGATTTGGTGGTCGAAGAATTGGTTTTTTTCGATTTGTCACTTCCTGTCTGTTCATCCGATTCCTTATCGGTCTTCTCAGAGCAGATGTGAAGCAAATTCTGAATCTTAAGGACATTACCGGTGGCCGCATAGGCACAGACTTCAACCAACGTTTTGGACATTGCTTTGAAAGATTGGTTTTGAATTATTTCGAGCGCGGCTTCAATTGCATCGGAACTCTCCTGTTTTCCCAAATAGCACAGCCCTAAAGCCAATGGCAAGAATCGGACGAAGTTGTCTTTAACGTCTAAATCAGGCTTTTCGATGAAGACCTGCATTATGCTTGAGGTCACGTCTCCATTACCCGAACCGACAGCAATCAAACCACAAGAGAGAGCCGTCACTCCAATCACTTCGATCGTTGACTTACTATCGGACAGAACGGGTAACAGTACTGAGAGAACGTCATTACGATTAGAGCCGGCGTAGGCCAAACCCAAACCAATGATAGACCCGATTCTCATTGGCATTGAATTGTTGGTAACGTAATCGACGAGAAGAGCGAGCGCTGGATCGCAATCATTACGTACTCCACAGTTGACAACACCGCACGCCAATAGAGCACCCGCTTTGATATTGTCTTCACTTGAATACAGATACTTATCGATTTGTGCCAGTCCTCCGTCAACATCCCAGAGCAGAATAAGTCCGAGAGAAGCGGTGGCGCTCAACATTCCGTGATCTTTGTTCTTATAGAGCCATTTGTTGCCGTCTTCGCACAACAGAATCTTGTCTTTACCGAAGGCTGCGTTGACGAAGCCATTGACGAAAGAAGAGGCCAAATTAGCTCTGGCAGAGTCCACTGCACCACCGCTGCCAAAAGGAGGACGAGTCGGGTTCTCTAAATGGGTTTTATAAATATCGTCGGGTGTTTTGGGCTCAAGAATGTCGAGCTCTCGACCCAATTGCAGGAAATGGGTGTTAAGCTGAGTGTTGGAAATAATTTCGATTAAGTCCTGGTCTTCGATGTCGTCCATTAAGAATATCTGTTGTCTTCCTATCATAAACGCTAACTGTTTCTGAATCGACGGATCTTTGCATTGCTTAAAGATGTCTTTGATTTGTTGCAAGTCTTGCAAATGCATCGCCAGACGCAACGCTTCGCTATATTTCTTGAATTTCAAGAATATTTTGAGAGAAGTGCGCAACAAATTGGTATTTTCCGGGTCGGGAACGAATGGCACACAACTTGTCATATAGAGTGACACTTTTTGACATAAGTCCTCGTTATCGATGTAGTCCTCCAATAGATCCAAGCGCTCGATTTCCATCAAGAGGTCAGTGGCCTCGGCCTCAGCGTTATGTAACATATTATAGGGTATTATCTCTTTAACTAAACCCAAAAGACTTGCTTTTCTTTCATTATTAATGTCTTCGGACTGCCATTCGTTGGCGATTTCTCCGGAGAGATGTCTGACATATTCGTGACCCCACGACCCAATCGTTTCGTGACTACCTATCAATCGATACCTGAGAGCGTCGCCACTGGTGACCACTGAATCAGTCGGACTGATAGTCATCGCCAGAATAGAGATGATGTCAGCCATGAATCGCTTCGTATCTTCGGTCGGCATTTGATTGTATAGGTCTTTGAGTGTCTGATAATGAGGTCTCAAAAACTTCAGGGGTTTCGGAACTGATGTCATGGAAGTGGTGGCACTTTTGATCTGCTGTCGCAGCGCTTCCAAAGCCGGCTTATAAAGTGTTTGATTGGATTCTTTCAGACGATTGACACACGTCTCCAACTCTTCCTGCAATTGTTTGTCCTCTTCAGACAAATCCATTTCTTTGTCGTTAACACCATTTTTGACATTTTTCTGATCTTTGGACTTGTCTTCGATCTTATTCTCACTCTTTGTTGTCTTGTCTTTCATTATTGCGATAAAATGAACGACAGATTTAATGAATTAAATTAAACAAATTTTTTCAATCAAAACAATTTGAATCAAAAGTCAATTGATTTCAGTTCTCAAATGAATTGCAATTTAAATGAATAACTCGTTTGAGAAGAAGTGCTGATTCATTGAAAGAATCAAATGCCGAACAAACACTTTCATTACTTTTAAAATCTGTCACTTCATTTATATGCTATTATAAAAAGGACCGAAATTTAGCATTCAGAGTATTCAAAATTTTACTCATGATATCTACAGTCAAACCTCATAAAACTGAAATCGAGAAATAATTGACTAAGTTAATTTTAGCACAACCCATATAATTTCTAAAATTCTATCTTATAGTCATTTTGATGGGTTTTCAAAAATGATAAATTGATTGATTAAATAACTTTACTTAATAGAAATAATTGATTTCCTTTCAACAATAAAGACAAATACAAATAAAGATCCTTGAAAACTAACAAGGACTTATATTCGAAAGCGTTTGGAAAGTGTCAGTGCAAAAGAGTGTCAAAATTTGACTCAAAATAACTAAATAGATATAACTTTTATAGGGTTTTATAAATTTCAAATTGCAATATATTATAGTTTGAAAACTTCTTGTCTTAAAAACTTTTATTCATTTGAGATATTAAATATGGGATATCCATCATGGTATTTTATTTAAACTTTGATAGTTTTTTTATGAGAGAGAGAAAGTACAAAACAAAGAGAAAGTTTTGTTGTAAAGAAATGGTATAACAATAGAGAAGTGATGGTCTGATAGATGGGCTGATCACTGATCGCGAGCTAACATAACGATCAGATTTTCAAAGCTTTGAATTCGAAATTAAATCAAAAAAAGTTTAGATTTGGATCTGAAGTGCTTTTGGTTTCCAAACTGAGACATTAAAACAAGAATATATTTTTGAGGTCAAAGTTGAAATTGAAAGTCGAAATTAAAAGTCGAAAGTTTGAAAAATTGATATATTTGTCGAAAAAATAGCGAAAAGCGAAAGAATGAGTTGTGGACCAAATTATTCGATGGCATCCCTATATGTCGGCGATTTGTCACCTGATGTGACAGAAGCCATGCTCTTCGAGAAGTTCTCAGCGATAGGTCCGGTGCTTTCAATCCGAGTCTGTCGCGATTTACTGACCCGACGCTCTTTGGGTTACGCTTACGTCAACTTTCAAGAGGTGTCGGACGCAGAGAAAGCCATCGAAACCATGAATTTCGAGTCTTTGAAAGACAAACCGCTCCGCATAATGTGGTCACAACGCGACCCATCTTTGCGAAAGTCAGGCGTCGGAAATGTGTTTATAAAAAATTTGGACAAATCCATAGACAATAACGTAATGTACGACACGTTCAGTAGTTTCGGTAAAATCCTCAGTTGTAAGGTAGCGCTCGACTCCCACGGACTCAGCAAAGGCTATGGTTTTGTTCATTTCTCTACTGAAGAGGCGGCAAATAATGCCATCAATAAAATCAATGGAATGCTATTGAATGGCAGAAAAGTCTTTGTCGGCCGATTCGTACCCAAGTCTGAGCGCCAAAATTGCGACGGAAAGGACAGACGTTTCACTAATGTTTATGTCAAAAACCTGACTGAAGAATATGACGACCAGAAGTTGTGTCAACTTTTTGAACCGTTCGGCAAAATTATGTCCACAAAAGTGATGACCGACGAAAAGACTGGAAAAAGTCGTTGCTTTGGTTTCGTGTCTTTCGAAGAGACAATATCTGCCGAAAATTGTGTCCAACAGTTAAATGGAAAGAAAGAGATGAGTTGCGGAAAAATGCTTTATGTGGCCAGAGCTCAGAGAAAAGCCGAGAGACAGGAACAACTGAGGCGTCGGTTCGAGGAATTGCGACAAAAGCGTATCAATCGATACAAAGGAATCAATGTTTACGTCAAAAATCTGGACGAATCCATGGATGACAAACGACTTCATCAGGATTTCTCTGCCTTTGGAAAAATTAGTTCAGCCAAAGTGATGTGCGATCCCGTGACAGTTCGCTCCCGTGGGTTCGGCTTCGTATGCTTCACGACACCAGAAGAGGCTCAGAAGGCGATCAATGAAATGAATAACAGAATCATTGACACAAAACCTCTTTACGTGGCTTTGGCTCAGACTAAAGAAGAGCGCAAAGCATACCTTAACAGTCATTTCATACAAAAAAACAACCCGACTATCAGAGCACAGCCCATAACAGCAATGGCTCATTCACACCATCCGCCACAACTGCCAACTCACCCCCAGTTCATTCAAGCATCTATCGGCCCAGGGATGGCTTACGCGGCCAACCCGGCCATCGCTATCAATGCCTATGGACCACACGGACTGCCACCAAATGGAGGCCATTCTTGGAATGATTTTAGGCGCAACCGTCGCCTTAAGTTCTATTGATTTCTCTGGATTTCATTCATTAATTAGTTATTCTTTCGTTACTTTTATTTGATTTTATTGTTTCCCGTTTTGGGTTAAAATTCTATCAATTTTTGAAAAATTATTTTTCATATTTTATTTTTAAATTATTTTAGTTTTAATTAATTATATAATTGAATGAAATTTCTATAAAAATTGATTTTTTAATATTTAAGAATAAATTGTTCCTAAAATTTATATAATTTATAAAATAATTGATATAAAAGTTAATTACATCTAAGAGTGGAATAAGTGCTCAAAAGTAGAAAAATTTGATCAAAAGATGCGATTGAAGTCAAACTTGTGTCCACTGAGTGGGTGGAGAGAATCGATGAGAATGTGGGGGACGGGCGACGACTGGACCTTAATAATCGATTGTTACTAATTGAATAAAATATTGCGTAAAATGAGAGGACATACCATTATTGACACTATTGGCTGAAATATTAGCAGAGTTTGCATTCGATTTATTCTTTGTTTTGATCGATGGCTTCATTTTTAGACCTTTAAAGGCGTTCGATATCTTAGAAAAAGCCCCGGAATTAGAATCTTGTGCTGGGAGTTGTGAGTTGGGAGCAGTGTTGGCACCGGCTTTACTTAACTCTAGCTTTGCATTTGTTTTGACACTATTATTAAGATTTCCTCCTTTTTTATCCGTATTTTTCATCTTTTTGTTGATTTGATTGGAATTTTTGATATTTTCTGATTTATTGAAATTATTGACTAAATTATTGTTAATCTTTTCGTTTGTTTTTCTCATATTTTGTTCGCTTTTTGTTTTAATCAAATTATTTGCGATATTATTGTTATTATTATTGGAATTAGTGTTTGGATTCGTATTCGAATAAATGGCTTCAAAATTAGGTTTGAACTGTGCGTACGGACATTGAATCTGAGTGATAGCTGGCACTGGTATGTGTCGCAAATTAGGGACAGTCATATATCCAGTTCTAGCGTAAAGTGCATCATAAAAAGGAAGGGTTGAGTTGAGGGCAGGATTTTTCAATTTCATTAAATCATAATAAGAATGAATATTCTGGTTGTGCTGTCCGTTAGGAATTGTCTGCTCTAATGGTTGAGCGCTTCTGTATTTGGGTAAAACTGATTCATATATATTATTGTTCGACACATTCAGTACTTTAATGGCATTTATATTAGAATTGTTGTAATTTTCAATATTACTGTTCGTATTGACCAGAAGAGAGTCAGACATTAGATTAGGAACCGATAGGTTAGCAGGTCTTCGACCAATCGGCTCATAATGGCTATGATTTACATTCAAGTCATTGTTCGGACGGCGCGGGAGAGCCACTGATACAATAAGTCTGCCTTCAGATGTGTTTGGCACAGATGTGAGGGAACCATCACTCATCTGTTGATATTGATATGTTCGGGGAGGCTTTGGTGGTGGTGGCAGAGGTTGGGTCTGGATTTGGTTGATCACAGGCATTGACATTTGAGAAGCCATTTGATGCATAACTAGAGTTTGGCTCTGCATTTGAGGTGATATCGCATACGAATTGGAACTCATTTGTGGATGAATTGCTTGAACTGATTGCAGATGTTTTCGTTGGATGTGTTGACGAATCTCTTGTTGTAATTTGTGGTGGTTTTGATGCAACAGTTTTTGATCGCTTTCTAATCCAAACGAATCCATTTGTTGTTGACTTAAGTGATTGTTTTGAAACAATTCAATAGAATTTGAGTCAAATGTTTGGCAATTTTCAATAGAATGGTTCAGTTTATTAACCGATGGATTGTATTCAACATAAACTGGTTGTTCGCTATTCGAAGGGTTAATATTATGCCTTTTCAGTATCTCCTGTTGTCTTATATTTGGGTCACACATATTGTTTTGCATCAATTGTTGGCAATGGACTACCGACTCGAGTCTTGAATTATCGATTGAAGTATTGTTTACGATCATTGACTTACAATTTCTTGGATTATCTTTGAATCCTTGGCTTCTACTGAATGAAGAACTGGTAGGTCTGCCGACTGAAGGATCTGTTGAAATGATGTTTTGATTTTCAAAAATGGCTTTGAGTTTTGCAATACTGGGACGCCTTATAACGGTTGCCCTTCCGACGAGTCTCTCGTGTCGGACCTCATCACTAGCAACAGACGGACTGTTTTGAACTGAAGACATATTTTGTTCGGATATAAGTTTGTTGTCATTTAAACGCACTTTTTGTTTACAATTGTCTTCATTTTCATCCTTTATGTCGACGTCTGAGCGTAAGAGTTGGCGCCTCATTAGAGGCTCTCCATCGCCATCGATGTTCTCATATGTGTGCGAATCAATCATTTTGAGCTGTTGTTCAAAAAGAGTGGCCACTGCTTTATAGCACAGCATATACTGCTCTAATGTCTGAACCATTGCTATCCTTTGTTTTCGCATTTCTTTTATAATCAAATATAAACTGAAATCTAATGAAAAGAAAATATTATTAAATGTAGTTTTGATGGTTTAAATAACATCAAACTTAATCAGCAAGATAAATTTTCAATCAACAGTTTTTAACTTGGGTTTTACAGGTTAAGAAGAAAATTTAGCTTGTTAATAAACTGTTAATAAACTGTTAATAAGCTGTTAATAAGTTGTTATTTAAAAACATGTTTGCAATTATCAGAT
>JAQFXL010000964.1:0-14945 GCA_034693445.1 Edwardzetes edwardsi | reverse complement strand
GTATTCAATAGCACTGGTGACTGAAACCCAGTTATCCGTTGAATAGTTTTCAAACTTAGTCCGATTGAACTCTTTGTTGTAGTGATTCAACAAATGAATGCTCTGTTTTGCGTAATCACCTGAAGCCACTTCTAAAATAAAGTCAGCAGGGTTGTAGAATTGGGGAACACTTAAACCTAAATTTAAACCAGGTGAATTTATAAGTGAGTTCATTCTTTCAACCCATGTATTCATTCTATTCACCTATTAATGAAAGAGTTTGCGATAATTCTTGTGGTGAGCCCTCGTATACACAGGTGCCGACATTGGACAGGACATACACTTTGTCAAAAAGATTGAAGATTTTACCGCTCGGCTGATGAATAGTAGCCACCGTTGCGATCGGTTTACGTTGTTTTGTCAAAGAGAGCGCTGCTTTTACTGTCTGTTTGGTTGCCGTACTATCCAGTCCTGTGGTGGGCTCATCCAGAATTAAAACATCTACTTTGCTGACCAGTTCCAATGCTATCGAAAGCCGTTTCTTTTGTCCACCACTACACCTGAGCACTAATGTATTGAAACAAATTTCAAGTCCTAACTTTTTGACCAGATTTTCGGCTGTTTGGTTGTGATTAACGTAATGGCGGTCAGCGTTACGAAGACGTGAAGCGAATATCAGTGACTCCCTGACTGTCAAGTGCTCTAATAAGTGGTCAAACTGTTCGACAAAACCAACTCTTAGCCTATCCTTTCCGCTCACACTTATATCACCGCTCACTCCAATCGTTCGCTTTCCAGACAAACATTCCAATAGAGATGACTTACCGGCACCGGACGGACCCATAAGTGCCACAAACTGTTTGAAAGCTTATAATACAATATATCGAAGTAAATTAAATTAAACGCATACCTGTCCACTACGAAAGGAACCACTGACTCCATTCAGTATAGTTTTATATTTGTTTTCTTTATCTCCAGTCAAAGGGAAGATAGGCTTTTTCACAATGTAGTGTAGGTTGTGCCAATAGATCTCCACCAAAGTTTGAGATTTGCGTTTTTGCAGGGGTGCGACCCTTACCTGCATCACGGGTAGCGCCAAACTACTTACTATAATATAGAAAATTAAACATGATAAGTGTCAATAAACGTTTCGGAATAAAATTATCATCAATTAACAAGGTATAATCAATACCGGCAGCCATTTTATAATAGTTTTAAAGTTGAATAATCGATAAATTTTATCACAAATTAATACATTATTATAGCCTTGATCAATTATTGTAAATATAGGTTGTAAAACTCGTAATATGTTAACAATCCACCAAGGCAAAGAAAATAACTAGTATTCAATTCAATAATTCAATAATTGATTATTTTGTATCAAAATTAGCAGGATATTATCGAAACAACTAATTATCATTTGTCAGAAAAGCAATAAATATTGATTTTCATTAGTTTTTGTTTATTTAAAAGAAATATTTTTGCCAATAAGTGCTAAGAATACTTAGTTTTCTTCGAAGAATATTCTGCTCCTAATTCTTATTTCTAAGCGAATGAAAATGAACTTTCATTTCGTGTCTTCTATTCATTAAATTTTAAAATAATTTCATTGCAATCAATATATTTAATGTCAATATATAGTACCTTAGTTTTATTCTGGGCAAATAAATTGCTTTCATTTTCATACCACTGTATTAAATTCAGAATTTGACTTCTATGAATAAATACCAAGCATGTTTTCATCAACTAACTCGAGTTTTATTGCCCTTTCATTTGTTTAAACTCAACTAAAAAAAGTTGGAAACAATCCATTTGTTTTTATTATACATTCGGGAAATAGTGAGCAATCAATAACTTGACCTTTGACCTTTTAAAGATATGCTTTAGATGTTAGACAACACTTGAACTTTATATAATACTAATAAAACATCTAGTCAATCCATTCATTTTCATTATCAAGATAAATAATTAATTTTCTTTTGTAATATTGATCTTTTATAGATCGCTGGGGAAGTAATTTTTTTAAAAATTATACAAGGTTGTGCAATATTCAACTTTGAAGCATGAAAACGTTAAGTTGGATAAATCACGTTGGCTCTAATAAATTGAGTAAGATTACAAAAGTGAAAAAGCTCATTGCAATTGTTTTTGAAATTACTATTGAATTTTCTTCAACACTTATTTTTTATTTTATCATCAAGCTTATTTAAAGGCAAACAAGCTTTAAAAATGAGCAGTTAATTGGATGCAAACTTGATATTGAGATGACATTCAATTTGTAACTTTTATTTCAACAATAAGTCTGATTAGAAATGTTTGCCAAACATTGCGTAGAAAATAAAAGTCACAAACTTTTTGAATGTCATTTTGAAATCTCAAAACATTTTTCCACTTTTTCAATTGCTTTTAGGCCAAGGTCAACATTTCTTTTCAACATGATCATGTATCTTTTAACAAATCAGTGGATCAATTCAATTATGAAATAACTCCAATACAGCGAATATAAAAGTGTTCACAAATGTGTCTGAAAAATATAGCAGTTTTCATTATTCAAGAGAGCAAGTTCATATTACACTCATTGTCATTCATGATGTATTGAATTAGAGAAGAAAGAACAAATAATTGTCATTATCACAAAATTATTGAGTTTCTATATTTTTAATATGTAATAGAGTAAAATGAAAAAAATATAGGTCTGGAAAGAAACAAGCAAAGTAAAATAAATTTTCAAAGTTCAACTTGCTTCATTTCAGACAGTTTTATTGAATCTGCTCTAGCACATGTTTTTTTAAAACATTCATTTCATAATAAACTAATTTAATTATAACCTTGAAAATTTTAAAAATTATTTCTAAAGACCATTAGAATGAAAACCAGACTCACCTCAAAAGTATTTGAATCGATGAAAGTTATTTCGCAATATTTAAACAAAATTATATAATAATTGAATTTGTTTTGAAGCAAATAATCTCTTCTAACGTCTGTTTCTTGATATTAACTCAAATTCATTGCACAAACATTTGGCCAAAACTGAAATCTAATTCAATAAAAATTTTCATTATATTCTTTACACTAAAATATGAAAAAATAGATATTTTTATATTCACTATAATTTTATGCAAATAGTTTTATGGCTTTCTTATTCTGTGCTCACAGAATAGTTTCTCTATCTATTCATTGATATCATTTGACATTTCAAAGGAAAAAATATCTTTATTACCTTGAAACAGCTCTTGATCATTAATAATCACAACATTAAAACCATTATGAAATTTTCCAGAATTAAAAGGAATAATTATTTGTCAAGCTCATTCCAGAAAAACATCACTTTATCTTTAAAAACATTAAAAGAAATAATTTTAAACTTTCAAAAGTATTCCTAATTTTTATGTCTATAACTCTTTATGTAAACATTAAGCCTTTGTGAGTAAAATTGCATGTTTATTTTGCATTTTTGAAAGGTACTAATTTTATTGAATTTAAGTCAAAAGTTTTGATTTCAAATTCAATGCTTTCAAACGATAAGCATTTTAATGGCTTATTGTTTACACTTTTTGAGATTATTAACAATTTCTTATTGAAAGATAATGTTTTTCAATTTGCACAAGCTCTATTATTCACTTCTATAGAGCCTTAGCTGATCTTTAACCCAGAATTAGAGATAACTAAATGAAACACTTATGAAATGACAATCAAATCAAATGGAGTCATCAAAGTAAGTCCAAACTTATGTCGCCATATCTAATGTACTTGAAACATTTGATGATAAGATTGAATTTTGCAAGATTGAATCTAGTTTTTCTTTTTCACTGAATTCCCAGAATACATATGCATTTTGATGGGAAAGTATTGGTATTTTTTGTTGCAAACACTTATTATATTCAATAAAATCATTAATCACTGACATCGTTGCGAAACAAAAACGCGCTGGTTAATTAATCATTTGCACGGGCAAAAAAATGTTGCCATTTGACACAATCAGTAAACATACCATCATTCATATCAGTTTTCTATGATTCAAGGATGCGCAACATTTATTAACATTCCTAAATTTAACCTTGAAGATTATTCTTGTTTCGATCTCCTATTTCATAATAGTTTTGGTCATTAGGGTTAGAAAAAACGGGGTATTTTGTTTAACCCTGAACCTCTTTTGTCGATCACTAATTCATATAATTGAAATTTAATTGGAAATAAACTCTTTATTCGATGCTAATAATATATTCCTGCAAATAAATGCCTAAATATTTTGGCCCGTTTTCCTGAATTTAACATTTATTCTGAAATTCTTTGTCATTAATTTATTTAAGATTTGAGGGAATATTTTTGGAAAGGCTGTCATTTTTGTGGTGAAAAATGATGTTTACATTCCTTACTGTGTTTGTTATGGTATAAGCCGACAAAAGCGGGGATTTTTTCTTTGTCAACCCATCAAAAATTGCTAGAAAGGAATGTTTAGTGATGTCAAATTGGAACTTGCTTATTCCCAGACAATTTCCCGCTGAATTAACATCTTGCAACTGATTGAAAGTGAATTAACAATTTCTTCTTTCACTCAATAATGAACTTTGAAATCAACAGTGAATAATCTTGGTTTATATAATTTTCTGCCTCTCTAATTTTCCACAGTTTAAATAGATAACACAATTTCGAGAACCTACTAGAGTATAAATGAATAACTATGAAGGGTATAAATCATTACATAATTGCGTTCATTAATATTTGGCCTCTGATTTAAACACCTCGTTTCAATTATTCAACGTACTTCCCCAAAACGACTACCTAGTTGAATTTAAAGATAATTTTGAAGGAAATATAATCAAAATATAATTTTCTGGGAAAAAACATTTGCATCACTTTTATTTGAGCGCAACATATAAATAGTAAAATGAGTCAAATGATTGCTTCGCTTCCAATAACATTAAAAACTTCTCGAAGGAAACGAATAAAAATATCCAATTTGATTGACTCAATAGATTGCAAGATAACAGTGAAATTGACTGATTAAAGCAAAGTGTGCGACAACTTGTCATGAAAACGATTCTTGATATTCTTTTTTCGTCAATCATTCAATAGTTACGTAAACCCAGAGTTAAAAATAGTGTTTGAAATGAAAAAAATCGCAATTCTTCTCTCGATTTAAATTTTATTCATTCTATGCTTTGATTTTGTCGGTGAAGTTGTCTTTGACTTTCAAATTAACTGATCATTGCAATTTTATTATCCGTCACCTTATTCAGTGAAAGAATCAATTGCCTTGATTACAACATATGAGTTATCTAAGCTTTTGAGCTAAACAGCAATTATAATCATAATAATTGCCTACACGTGTAGTCATAATCATTATAAATAAGTTATCGTCTCTGAAATTTATATTCTGTGCTATTCTGTGCAGTGCTATCAATGACATATTAAATTTGAAATTGAAATTTATATAAATAATGCAAAAATGATTTTCATATCGTTTGCTGTTTTAATAAGTTTTGGCATTAATTCAATTGATTGCAAAACAATTTCAGTCGATCTGTCAGACAATAGTAGAATAATTGGTGAAAGGCATCAGTTTTTGGAGAAAAATGTCGATATCTTTCTCGGCATTCCCTATGCAAAAGCACCGGTGGGTGAGTTCAGATTTAAGAAACCGGTGCCGATTGATAGTTTGAATGAGTTTGAAGCGACACAACTTCCACATCCCTGTGTTAACTATCAAAATGAACAGAATAATGAAATGCCGTGGAGTAGCGAAAGGACTAATTTTGAAGATTGTCTTCACCTCAATGTCTGGTCACCTAATATTTCCGGTGACCCCGAAAGTCGCCACACTTCTCAATTATATCCGGTAATGGTCTGGATTTACGGTGGTGGTTTTCAAACCGGTTCAATTGATCTAGATATATATGATGGCCGTGCGTTGGCCATAACCGGTGATGTAGTATTTGTGACATTCAATTATAGGACCGGATTATTAGGTCTATTCTATAGCGGCACAGATGACGCTCCCGGAAATGTTGCGCTACACGACCAGAGACTGGCTCTGGAGTGGGTTCATAAGCACATTCAAAAATTTGGCGGTGATCCCGATCTAGTGACTTTATTTGGTGAGAGCGCCGGTAGTATATCAACCGGTATACATTTATTGTCACCAATTAGCAGACCATTAATAGCTCGAGCAATTCTACAGAGCGGAAGTCCTTATCATAATATCGGTGGAGTGGATCCAAAGCTAGCACTCCATCAATCAAAGCTTATTGCAAAGGATGCCAATTGTCTGACACCAGAAGATGTGATTGATTTTGAATGTATGAGAAATTTGAGTACAAATCACATCAAACGTGTTTACACTGATATCTATTCAAAAGGTATTTTGAAATTCAAAAACAATATATTATTTATTAAATATTAAGTTTTACTCACAATTTGACACAACTTTGAGACCAATAACTTTGGTTTTTTGTGGACAGTATTGTTTTGACAACAGTCCTGTCGGTCTCATAGTTGTGTCTAATTGTGAGTAAAACTTGATATTCAATAAATAATGACAGCACAGGACAGCACAAGATTACCAAAAGTTTAATTCAAAAATATTATTTATTTTGAATGCAAACTATTTTTACTCTTTGATTAGGAATTGCTTTACAACTAATATTTGGCGAAGAGATATCACCAGAACATCCAATCCACGTAATAAACAGTAAAGCTGTTGAACCTGCTCAGATAATAATTGGCACGAATAAAGACGAGGGCTCATCTGTACTGTTCATGGGTATGCCACAGATATTTTCCAGGAGTCAACCAATGAATCTGAGCAAGGCACATGCCATAGAGTTTATACGCACACAAAGTCAGGGCTGGTGGTTAGGGGTGTTGTCCGACAATCAGCTCAAAAGAATAGTTGATTTTTATTTGTCGGATGTCGTTGAGAACGACTTTGAAGGGGTCCGCCAGTCGCTCGTCGATATAATCGGAGACTCTATGTTCATATGTCCTTCAATTTATTTAGCGGACGGCTTATCACAAATAAGTGGTTCCAAAGTATTCTACTATCAGTTTACACACATTAAACACTTCGATAACCATTGGGGAGAATGGATGGGTTCCCCACATTTCGATGACGTCCAGTACGTGTTTGGACACCCACTCAGGTATCCGAATAACTATAGCCAACCAGAGCTACAATTGTCCAAGAATCTGATGAGGAGTTGGACCAGTTTTGCGTGGAATGGGTGAGCAATGTTTCCCTTATGCCTACAGTGTAGCCAAAATCACGAGTGTTTTGATTAGTATTTGTTATCATTTTTTATAATCTTTTCAATTCTTAGTATATTTTGTCAAATGATTTCTCGAAATTCAATATTTGTCTTATAATAAGATAAAAATTTGACAAATGGGTAGCAATGGTAGCAAGGTGGTTCTCCGAATAGGATAATAGGACAAAGCTTAATTGTTATCAAAAATAACGTTTTAGCTAGTTTAATTAGCTGTACAAATTAAAGATTATGTAAATGTTGAAACTCTTGATAAAATTCTGCGTTACATTAAAAATAAGAAAGATAATTTTAATAACCTTGTGCCAACAACTGCTCTTATCAAAATAATGGATGTCTAGAAATTTCTTTCTTATCAAGTATGTCTATTGCCTAGAGACAAAAATTAATCTTTACACTTATCCAGCCACTATCTTGAAGGAACAAAAATAGACCTTACTTATTCTGATTGTGGAACAGCATAATTAATAAAATTCTGTTTTCATTTCTGTTCATGTGATCAGCGAACCGGTGAATGCATTTGGCGATGAGGTCTGGCCTTCGTATGAGTCCGATCACAGACATTATATAGAAATCAATGGCGACAAAAGAAATTCTTTCCTCAGGAGTGGGCCTCGGATTAAGGAATGCCAGTTCTGGAAATTCTTCTTCGATAGCAGCTCAGTGTCGAAGCACAATGAACTTTGATCTCTAACACCGTTAATCAAAAACTAATCTTGCAACTAAACAATTTAATAATCAAACACCGTATTAATCAAAGGCATAGTGTAGTTACATATAAACCACTTAATGGTCTTTCCATTGACTATGGATTCCATTAATCATTAAAAGAAAAACTGATTAAAGGGACGAATGTATTGTATTATTCAACAAAACGAGTTAATTAATAAAACAGTAATAAATAACCTGCAACTTGACAACAGGGATGAGCAAGCTCTTCAATTTCATGGAGGGATCAGAGGGTGGTTTTTATCAATCAATTTAATGTTTGTATCAAACAAATGAAATAAATTATTGAATTTTTCAAAATCTGATTCATTTATTAAATTTAAATTCATCTTGTAACGCTTTCCAATTGATATATAACCCATCTACTTATTAAAATTTTAATTCAACTATGTACATTCAAAATAAAAGTCTATGGTTTGTGCTGATGTGTCTAAGGCTTGGTTATGTCTAATAGTTGATAGATGAATATTGATCGACCTTTGAAAAATTACCATGTTGAAAAAATAAACAATCAAACGTTTCTTAATCTACAACTTTAAAAGCATTGAAAAACGGATCGAATGTATTAATGTTTAAGTTTGAAATTCCAGGTCATCCGGAATCCAAGGGTAACCTAAGATAGTATAGAAAACAAACATTAAAATATTGAAAGATAAGCACATTTTGCGTAAAATATTGAATATGCAATGAATAGATTATTTACCGGTAATTGAATAAAACCCCTGAAAAACGTATAATCAAGTGATTAGATAAAAGTTTCAAAATAAGTTTTTTATTACCCGTATTTGCCATTAGAGTAAGATATGTGCGGAAAGTGCATGTGGACAGGTATTGATCGGTTTAGCATAGAAAATAATAGCACTACTCATATGCCTATTACTTAATACACGGAAACGCTGTTTTCTATACGGTATTAGAGTCAATGCACGAAAACGTTCTCTCTCTCTCTCTCTCTCTCTCTCTCTCTCTCTCTCTCTCTCTCTCTCGGCTGTGTAATAGTGAGCACAGAATAGCATTAGAATCCAATACAGAATATATGAGAGAATAATAAAAAACTTATTACGACTACACATATCGTAACCTACTTTTCGCCGGCACTTCAAATACAATTACAAATGAATTGAAACGATGACCTGAATCGGTAGTCAAACACATACCACACAGAATAATACACAGGTCTCATCATTTTGAACACACCACATAAAAGAATGTTTTTATTTTTTATAGATTTTATTATTTTTCTATAATATTATTTTCAAAATTTAAGGCCTATTCCTATCCAGTGCTGAGCCTAACGTCTCACTCGAATCGCCAATAATTTATTGATTTAATGAGTAAAATATTAAACACTTAAAACTGTGTCTTCAAACAGTTGTTGAACTGCTAACTGAACACAGGGTTTGGTTACAGAGTGGCCACAAAAAGTTTATCAGATTTTTAAATAAGTGCTATCAAGTGAAACATCAATAAGCAAGTTCAAATTTCGGCGACAATATTTGCAATTAAATAGTTCAGACAAGTCATCAATTATGCAAATCATGTAAAATGTGACTCAAATTTGTTGACAAACATTTGTGTTGTTTATCACCGCTTTTAATGAACTGATTAAATATTAATAATCTAGCAATTATTTCTGCTCAAAATAACGATAATTTTATGCATTAGTAATGAGTTCTGTGGTAATAATCCGTGAAATAAATTGTGATTGAACAAAATCAACAAAATCCCACTACAAATGTGTGAAATAAGATTTCATTAAAAGATAACTTTGAAATACTTTTCTCAAAAGTTGTTTCATTGAATGAAATGGTTTTTAAACTCAATTTACTGCTTATTCAGCACTGAATTTACTAAAGTATTATTTGTTTTCGTGTAATAAACAGAGGATTTGTTTGATTATAATTTGAATAATAAAAGAGTGAATCGCGAAATGCAATGGGATTTTAGACCTAAGCTGTCAACCAGTGATCATAACAGCTATCAAATCAACGGCACATCTGATATAAACAACAAAAGCAATAATAATAATAACAACAATTGCAATAATGATGGTAATCAGTCGGAGCGCTGCTGTCCTGACTGTCCAATAGAGCCGACAGCAAACTATTGCAAAATTATATTCAAAATAACGATCGTTTTTCTTAGTTTCGCCGGTTTTCTATACCAGGCAACAGATATTTGTACCCATTATTTCAGTTACAGGACTGTCGTCTATACCAACACAGAACAGGAATCTATTATTGATTTGCCCTCGTTCACATTCTGCTTGCCAACTTATTTCACGAAACAGACCCTGATCAATCTATATGGGACACACATCCAAAGAAGTATGGAAGAGGCCGCTCATTACAACAAAACCCTTTTGCCTGCAATTGAACCAATTATTTACGATTCATTTCATGTAAGTATACCTTGGTCAAAATTAAGCCACCAATTTTAACTATCAAAAATAAGACAGATCTGTTTATCGACAATAGTCTATGACATAAACAGTCTTTCAAAACTATTAGGATCAGCTAACTTGAAAAAAAGTTTAATGAACTCATAACTATCAGATTTTACTGTCGTCTAGTCGATAGTATTCCGGTTCACATTAGGCTTAACTTAGTTTATCAATGAGTTTGTTTGCGAAAGCAGTAAAAGTAGTGCTAATAATAAGATAATATTTTGATGAATTGCAGTGAAGTGTCATTTAAGTGTGTTATGGCTTATGAGTTATGACCACAACTTTCATTACGGTCTATGAATGAATCTGGCAAAACATCAACAAAGTATTTATGAATCAATGGGTTTTACCAGCAATAAACACAAACCCGAGGGACAGATAACACTTGAATTTCTTTACTTTAAAAGTTCTAAAAAATTTGGTCAATTTTTGCTTGAATTTAATTTTTCTTCAGAGACAAGCCTTCAAAGATTTAACGACGGGTCAAATATTGGATAATAGTATTAAAAGTTACAATGCAATTGACTGTCGACTATTCTATCCTCCCTTGAAATGGCTTAATTTAACACATCATCGTATCTATGAGATCATCCAATACGGCATTCCCTGTGAAGAAGTGGCCGATATTATAGAAAGTATTAATGCAAACGGAAAGTGTTTCACATTTTTCAGTCAACTCATGTCTTCTGATTCCGATTCCTTTAAAATATCAGTCAATAGAGGCTATCGATTCCACTCAGGTATGTATTAGTAACTCAGATATTCTGAATAAATCTGATTTATTCTAATGAGCAACTAGCAAAAAATGAACCTTGTAGAAATCAATAAAATCTAGGCGCTTACTAAAACTTGCATTCAATTTTCTGCAATTGCGCCTTTAAGCTTTATTTTGACTAACACTATACGCTCGATAAAATGCGCTTGGTAAATGTGTAGATGCATTGACACACTTTTAGTTATTCAAGATATTCAGTCCAAGTATTGATCGATACGTTTATAACAATTATTGTATTTTATTCGCATTTAATTCAATTCAATGTTATCAACGTTTTTGAAAACAAATTTATTTTTGACGAAAAATATGTCAAATATTTCATAACAACTGAGTTGAATGAAATCAATGTTTGTTTATTGAAAATCAATTATTTTCATGCCTGAGAACATTTAATTTTGTTTTTATTTGAACCAGGTCGTTTCATGAAGCTTCAGATTCAATTCGACCGTGATGAATACTCAGCCCTGTCTGATGGCCAGCAAAGAGAGTGCATTCAAGTGCACCCGCCCTTCAAAATACCATCGGAAGCGTGTCTGCACTCAATAAATCCAGGGATGAGCTATGATATAGTTCTAACGAAAACCAAAGCCATTTTGCAGCCACCGCCCTATCAGACAGACTGTTACTCCTATCACATAACCAGAGAAGGAGATGCTTTGTCCAGATCAGACTGTATTGACAAATGTATGTTACGGGTCTACGAAGAGAAATGCAAATGTCTGCCCATCCATATAACCATTTGGAGGCATAACGTGAATCTCAATCTTTCGATTTGCAATTACGATGACTTTGACTCAATATCTGAGTGCTTACAACAGGAGCTCAGCAATAATTGTTATGACAGGTGTAAACCCGATTGCATTGACAGGTATTTCTCTAGTGTTTTACTCACATTATTCTGGAACTTATTATCTCGGTACGGTAAAGGTCCATTTATCAGGTCAAACAAATCATGCCTGAGTATATTATAAACAGTTAAACTGTTTGCTCTAAATCAAAAGCTTTCGTAGCCCTGATATGTTGTTGCTAGAACTTTTTAATCGTTTTTGAAATACAATCTCATCTAGTTCTGTTTTAATATACGTCTCTACTAGGTCTGCTAGTTTTTGGATCCTTGTAAAAATTCAAATCAATATAAATAGCGGCTCTATTGATATAATCAATAGATGTGTTTAGCGATTCTCTACTCAATAGTTAATGATTTGAATTTTTAGGTCACAAAACATATTCATTACTCGATATTCAATATTAAATTAATTTATTAATACTATTACTCCATATAATGATTTTATACTCATATTATGCATAGATTCTATTGAAAAAGATATAAATAACTACAAATAGTACTTATAAAGAACTAAAATAAAACTTTATCATGCTCAATCTCAACCAAATTTAAAGCCTAATATTTTCATCGTTTTGATTGTTTCTAATTATGTTTTATTAAAACTAATTTTCATTAATATTTCAATGAATACTAATGTGACTAATATTTGATTAATAATGACAGACACTATCACATTGAGGTCGAGAGCAGAGTCTATCCATCAGATGAACAGATAAGCCGAGCCATGGGCTCAGATCACGAAAGGCTAATGAATTTGCGTAGAAGTGCGGCCACAATCAACATATGGAGCAATTACCTGAGCGATGTCACATACGTGCACACGCCTGCCATGTCTCTCATACAACTTGTTTGTTACCTTGGTGGCCTGGCAGGCTTGTGGCTGGGGGTTTCAGTCATGACTGTGTCCGGATGGTTGGCACAGCTCTACCCTTTCCTTCAGAAATGGAAAGGCAGACAAAACCATTTATTACTTCACTGTAAACGACATCTTCCTCTGGGAAACGTGAAGAAGATATCACCGGATGACCTACTTCTTAATCCCGAACTTAATCAAAACGATATGTTCCTCCACCGGCCCTCTGTTTGTAGTCTGAGTCAATTCAATCCAAGGTTTTGACGATTGTTTAACGGTTAGGAAAATGATCCTATGAAAGGATTTTTGTATTTCTTCAAAGAATTGTTAAATCAATGATTAATTGAAGGAATAATTGAATGTCTGTTCAAATGACCGAACAATTCATCAATTATTCCAAAATGTAAAGAGATTTTAAGGACAGAAATGTGATATTTTCTGGATAATTGATTTTTATAATAATTTTTCAAACGTTTCGGGTGAAAAAAATGATAATAATGAGTGACATTTATTGAAAAATGAATCAAATTTAGTGATTTTTGTAGCAAATATTAAAAGCACTCCAATGACTAAAATGACCAAGGATGTGTTAGACAATTCTAGCTCAACTCCCCTAATTCAATCATCTCACCAATGTGAATTAAAGAACAGAGGAAAGGTAAAAATAAAGTGATTCATATTTAACGTGATAGAAAAAGTGATCTATCATATACCCTTACACTTACCTTGAACCTCTATCAAAATCATGTCTCACACATCTTTTGAAGAATAGGAATTAAATAAGTCATTTGAGATGCTGTCGACCACATATTCTGAGCAAATCTAGACTTAATTCAATAGAAAATCAATGAATTCATTGCAATTCGAGTTAACTTAATATTGAAATACTTATCAAATAAATGTGAAAAAAGTAGTTCAAAACGAAAATTATTAGTAATGTTTTTCAAATGTATTTAATGCAACACTCAATCACTTCGCGAAACAAAGCACTCAATTGATTCAAATTATAAGAATATTCTGTGTTTTAATATTTTATAAAAACAAGTTGATAGTTAAGTTTTAAATGCAATCAATTTGGACTTAATTAGAGGGTTAGCTGTGATATGAAAAATACAATTATACTATAATTGTGTGCTTTTGAAAACTAACAAATCATTTAATAATCATAATAATAATGTTCTCCTAATATACTCTATTTAGTCCAATATTTATAATTATTTTCATTTGTATTGATATCAAGGTGATTTGGAGAGGGTTTGATTTGATTAACTGAAAGATTCGAAAGTAATAATTGAATGAAAAATGATTAAAATTGAAGTTCAAATGTGGGATCAAATATTCAAAAATATTTATGTTCTCATTATTTAATAATAATTGATATTTAGTGATATATTTATACTTGATCATTATTATTTAAAATAAATTGAATGTTCAAAAACGCGATTGCAACTTATTACTTCTTGCTTATTGCCAATTAACCAGGCCAACTAGGAAATGTGACGGATTATTTTCAAAATTAAAAACTAGGTGGCGGTAAGCTTCTAGTTATAAACTATACCCTTGATAGGGCAATAAATAAATCAATTCTGGATATTTTCTTCTTTAGGATTATCTAGTATCTAACCTTGATAACATGATGAAACAAAACACAGTAAACCTATCCATGAATCGTAACGTGTAGATTTGTTTTTCACCCATAAACATATAGATCTAGGTTAATTACAAGCAGAGTGAAAGAATAAAAGTAAATTATTTCTCTTCAGTTCCGAATGAGAATGAGTAAGAATAGAGTTCATTAGTAAACTTAACAATTTTCCCAAATTGATACATATTATGTCATTGATGCATTAATCTGTTTTAGATTTAGTAAGCACAAATCACTTAATGAACATTCAAATTATTGCAACAAATTTGGTTCGTGCAACATTTCGCTGAGAAAAGACCGACAAAATATTAGTCCCAAAAAAATAATTCTACAAAATTAGTGAGGAAAATAGGAGGAGGGGGAGAAGAAGAGGGAGGAGAGAGAAAGAGAGAGAGAGAGAGAGAGA
>JAQFXL010000963.1:0-14951 GCA_034693445.1 Edwardzetes edwardsi | reverse complement strand
ATACGATAATTTAAGTTTAAATGTTTGATTAGAACTCAATTTACTTTCGAGCAGATGATCCGAGTCTTATACAACACTTATTCATTGATTTGCAAAATGACTGTTTGATGAAAATTTTTTTAAGTTATTCGCAAATCACAATCACCTCTCGTAAGAAATTATATTATTTTTGATGTCATCATTGCGTTTATTTTTAAAGATTTTTTCTAAGAATAAACAATTGAAATAATATATAATTACATTTATTTGATATATCTATAGATATACTATTGTTGCTTGCTAACATCATTTTCCTAATTGTATTCTTATTTTGCAACTTTTGTTTAATTATAATCAGAAATATATTCGAATATAAATTATGTTTTTATTTATCATTTCAATGAATAATTCATTAATTATTCGGAAAAAGTCAAGATTTGAGTTCATTTCTATTATCAAAGATTTTTAACGATTTGAATATAATTTAGAACTAAAGTACACTTTTATAAAAGAAAATCAAAGAAATTGCAAGAGTAATCAGATTTTTTGCTCTATTTATATTTTTACCATGACTAACCTTGCATATTAGTAATGTTTTAATATGATATAACTCTAGTTACTAGAGTCTAGTATTTTTTTCAATTTTCAATATGCATGATCAAATGGAAACTTTTCTTAACAGCGACTATACATCTATACATCATTATATAGCTATCGTATAGTCCAATATATAACTCAATTTAGGTGAATATTTGAGCCCTATTTTACTTAAGATTTAAATTCTTTCGTATGAAAACATTGGAAATCGTGTTGAAAACACTTTTAAGATTACTCCTATTACTCCTATTACTCCTATTACTCCTTGTACAATTATGTTAGATGCAAAAAATTAGATGAATTATGTAATACGATTGATAAACACAATGACACAATTTTTTAACCGAGGTTCGATAAGGGACGGCATAACTCTCGACTTAAGTTTTTATTCAAATGCAGTGTTTATTATTTAATAGTCTTAAAGATGTTAAACGAAAATAAGACAAAACTTTTAATCGATTTTCTTCGCAAGTATTTCATGCAATTCAAGAATAAAATCAAAGATTTATTGGATTTTTAATTTCAAGGCTTTCTTCTAATGTTCTTGTTTTTCAAGTTTTCACTTAAATTTAATTATAAATTGTTGTCTAACAAATAGATAGACATTTGTCCCAGGACTTCTATATTAGTTATTATTAGTTATTTAACTCTAAGATATGTCAATTTTGATATTGAGTTCACTTCAAGCCGTTGCTTATCAGTCGATTGTTTGATGTCTTAACGATGTCTTTTCATTTTATGTCTACGATATTAATTGCAAAACAAGTTTTCGATCTTTTGTTTTGAAACAAAATCTTTTCTTTCCTTAAAAGACATCGAAAAATGAGGAAATTTTATTAAATATTAGAAATTATTGACTAAAAAAAATACTTCAAAACGAGTTTTAATTATATGAATACAGTTTTTAAATGTATTTATTGATTGATTTCTGCCTGAATTCAGTCAAATCTCTGTCCAGTCATTCGAATGAAAACAAGTGATGTCTTATTTGGTCCAAAACATTGAACCGCAATATGATAGCGATTCAGATGACGGCCGGTTGGCCTCTTTAGATGCCCTTCGGTATACTCTGAGCACAGCTCCCTTTTTCAGACAAGTCCATAATATTCATCGCACTGATTGTCAACCGAATGATAAATGTAGTGAAGAACCGGACAAATGTGCGATTCTTGTAAACAACGTTTCTTTTGCTTACGACAAAGAACTGATTCTCAACAGAATCAATGTTCAGGTGCCAAAGGGAAGGATATATGCCCTCATAGGTGTGTCCCATATTATTCTTTATAGCCTATTAAAAGTTGTCTGATTTTTATTCTATGAAATTTTGTTAGGATCGGGAAGTTGTGGTAAAACAACATTTTTGAAATGCCTTATCGGAAGACTTCAACCTAAAAGCGGTCGGATTCAAGTGTTTGGTACTAATCCTGCAAATAGACCGGTACCCGGAATAGGGGTTGGATTTATGCCTCAGAAGATAGCACTTTATGATGAACTGACTGTTGATGAGACGCTTCAATACTACGGTTACTTATATCAGGTGCCGATGGCTATCATCTATCAAAGGGTCGATTTTCTACTCTCACTCTTCAATTTGTCTGATGAAAACAAAATGATCCGCCATTTGTCAGATAACCAGAGGTGGCGGATCTCTTTGGCCGTATCGCTAATACATTCGCCGCCACTTTTGCTTTTGGATGAGCCGACAGTAAATGTCGATCCTCTCATACGTCGCAGTATTTGGGATCATTTGAATAGTCTTTGCAAAGAAGAAGGTCTAACCGTTTTGATAACAACCCATTATATCGAAGAAGTAGATAACGCCTACACTATCGGTCTTATGAGAGACGGTAGAGTCATAGCCGAAGACCGACCGCAGAAATTATTGATTAGATACAGTGTTAATACATTTCATGAGTTATATTCAAAGCTCTGCCAAATTGATAGTGAATTCAGTCAAACAAATAATAACTTTATAAGTGATGACATTGAGTGCAAAACATCGCTACCGATGGCTGAGTGGCCGCTCTGTGAACGACGTTTGGCTGCGATCGACAATCAATTAATTGTTTTTAATTTCTTTCGATTTTTGGCTTCAATTAAGAAGAATATGTTTGTAATGCGCGGAAATCCAGTCCTTATGTTATTCTTCTTTTTGTTTCCATCCATTCAAATGGTTTTATTCAGTCTATCGATTGGACAACAGGTCAAAGACATACCGATTGCTGTTTTCAACGCCGATAAGTCGGGGCAACTGAGTCGACATCTGTTCTCTTCATTAGACAATAACCTTATGAAACAACACAAATACTCAACACTCGATTCGTCGATCGAAGCGGTAGTCAGTGGACGCGTTTGGGCCGCTATTACCGTTTCGGGCAATTTTTCTCATTTAATTGATCTGAGATATAACGGCCAAAATATTACCGTAATTATTATTTATTTTATTAGATTTAACCATGCTCATTCTTCATAAGCATAGTTTGAGCGCCTTGGACACTTTCCAGAACAATGGTTGAAGTTATTCTGGAAAGTGTCAAAGACACTCTTTAGCCATTGTAAGACCACAAGCATTTTACATTGAATTTACATGAAAGGTGGCCAATGCAATCTATTTCTAGGGGGGAGGGGTCTCGGGTGTTGTCACTTTTGGATACATAGAGCCTGAATTCAGTCAAATTTAGTTTAAATTATTTGTCTATTTCTTGAAATTTGGTTAAACTCCAGAAAATGTCCGCTAAAATGTTATTTCCAACCCCTAGAGAGATATAATGGCCAGACCTTCTTTTTAGGCAAGGCTCATTCACGTGAATCATCATGATAATTAGTATTTGAAGACATCTCTTTTTAATTGTTACTAGACCTTATTTATAGTTTTAATTTGAGTGCTTACCATGGTTATTACACCGCCAATCAAATTGTGATTTTAATTGCATTGCAGTCAATGAGTCTCTGATAACCTCTAATAATGTTTTTCAATACAACTATTTTAAGCATTGAATGAATTTTAAAATGAGTTTGAATTTGATTTTTCAGTCGTCAGAAATGGATGGAAGTTCTGTCAAACTATACACCAATTTGTCGAATGCAGTGATTGGACAGCAATTGATTTATTCAATTATAAAATGCGTGAAAAACTTCTTATTGTCAATAAGTGACAAATATTTGGCCAAATATTCGGCGCCAATAGTTGTCAAACAAATTATTTACGGCTCAGAGAATCCAACATTTTTGGAGTTTTTAGCGCCGGGTTATGTGATTGCAATAATTTTCGTTTCACCCATGCTATTAACTGCTTATTTTCTAATCACAGACCAATTGAATGGTCTTCTTGAGCGCTGTCTATCGACAGGTACTTCCGGTCTGGAAGTACTGCTCTCACATTTCGTAACACAACTGAAAGTTCTTGCAATTCAAGTGCTTTTAGTACTGACCGTCACTTTCAGTATCTGTGGAATTCCAATCAGAGGACCGGTAATGCCTTTACTTTTAATGGTTTATTTACAAGGGGTTGTTGGCATATCATTTGGTTTGTTAATATCTGCCATCTGTCCGAACGGAATCTCTGCTATTCTTCTGACTTCAGGTATCAAATAATTCGCTTCTTTCGTAAATGCAATCAAATTAAGAATATTCTGGTTTATAGGAACAGTGATTCCGGGAGTCTTCTTGAGTGGCATAACGTGGCCGATAGAGTCAATGCCACGACCGCTAATGATTGTCAGTAAAATACTTCCTCTGACTCTACCGATCGAAGCACTGCGTTGTATGATATCCCGTGTGGTAACTGTTTATCATTTCAAAGTATTGATTGCTTTCTTAATCTCTTCCCTCTATTGTGTTGGAAATACAATATCGGCGATCATTATATTCAAATGGAGGACATCCTCTTAAGTCGTGTCCTCATTATCTCTATAATTATTTTGATTATAAAACAAATTTCATGAAATGTTTCATTAATTTAATTATTTTGAAGTTATGTTTGAAATCTGTGATAAACACAACGTTTTGTTAAAGAATTCATTAACTTTTCATTAAAATAAATCGAGTTTTGACTGATTTCCCCCATTTGTGCGACACATCCATTGAAATGAAATATTATTGTCTGTTAATAGTTCTGCGATTTTCACTTTGCTTTCAGTTTGTCTTTTGTCTGACTCTTAAGAACTGTTTGGTTCAACATTTTAATGGATCCTTTGAAGGCTTTTATCCAAATACACTCGAATCAGGTTTCAATGAACACTCATTTGAGTTAATTTTGTTTGGAATTTGAAATTATTTTAATAAGATTGAGAGGAAAGGCATTTTTTGATACCTGGATGACACACTGAAGTAATATAATGGTTATATAATAGTATCTTGTTGATACGCCGATTTATTACTAGAAATATTCTACAGAAACTGGCTTTGAATGTAACATAACTCCAATAAAAATGTTGAAAACACTTAAAACAATTCTAATATTTTCACAAAATTTTTATAAATCAATTGACATGCGATCGCAAATCACTTAATCGAAAGTTTTTTTGTCGAATTTGAGTCAACATTTTGTTTCAAAATTCAACTCAGAATCAAAACTATTTGATTATCAGCTAAAAGTGTGATAATTTAATTTGAAATAAAGTCACATTTATTATTGAAATTAATATTAAATTATAAATATAGCAACTTGGCAAATATTATTGTTCTAAGAATCGTACAAATACTATAAGATTTGTATAATTACTCTAAAATTTCTTATTTAATCTAAGTTTACAATAATTGTGAAAATCGGAAATCTAAACAATTTTTGATAAAAACATTTTGCCGTTTCATATAATATATGTTTTAATAAAATCAGAAGTTATTGAATAAAACATTTGGAGTCACAAAAGCTTTCAAACTTTTTCTGAATCAAACTTTGATTGATTGGCGGAAATCCAAAAGACTTTTGTAGAGTTGAATCCAATTCTTCGTTAGTCTTCTGTCTGAACATTAGTTTCGTTTTGTGTTTCAGTTCTTCCAATAAATCAAATATTAAAGTCTAACAAATGTACACAAAATTTCAAAATATTTCACAAAAGTTTGATTTAATCCTAATTTTATTATTCAAATCATTTAACGAATTAATTCAGAATCAAAAACGTTAATATCAAGCGATTCCTAAATTATCAAATTGATTATTCTACAGGGATGCCCAAGATGAGAAAGGTTCAGAATACTTTAATTTTAAAATTTAGCCAAACTTGGCGCCTAAGGACCTTAGCACGGCGTAGAAAAAAGTAAACTAGGGAATAAATTTTGTGTGCCCCTGGAAATTGAGAATAAAGTGGTCAATTTAACACCCCTTTGTGGTTTTGGGAGAAATCGAAAAAAGCTCTTTTGAACTTTTAAGAAATTTTCTGCTCTGATTTCGTGCCCCCTCTGGTCTATGGCCTCGTTATTCTGTTATTCTATTCTTGGATGTTTAGCTTTTGAGTCAATCAATCTTATAAACCGTAACAAATGTTATGCAACTCTTAAAATATTCGATTGAAATGTTTCACTAA
Source organism: Edwardzetes edwardsi (assembly GCA_034693445.1). Taxonomy (NCBI): domain Eukaryota; kingdom Metazoa; phylum Arthropoda; class Arachnida; order Sarcoptiformes; family Ceratozetidae; genus Edwardzetes; species Edwardzetes edwardsi. The sequence goes on along the minus strand of JAQFXL010000963.1, from coordinate 8,850 downwards.
AATAATTGAAATGTTTTATGAATTAAAGAAAACTGAAAATCTGTTTTTGAGCTCAAATTTTTTTGTTCTGATTATTATTGGTTTTTATAATTTTATCACTAAATTGATGTGTTTTAGCCGTTCCCCAGATGTGAGCTCTTGCTATGAAAAACATTTCGTTGGGATATTCATAGTTAAGGTCAAGCGATTGAAAGCCAGCCCTCTGAATGTGAGACCAAGACTGGCGATGACAGTGACAGCCACCCAGGAAAGCATACCAGAATGGCTGAAGAATTAATTGGATTAGAAAGAGTAGAATATGTTTGGCGCTGGTCTGTGGATATCCTACGTGTTCCATAAAGAAGTAGGTTCCGCCCTAACCATTAATATTTTATAAAAGCGTTAATATGTCATACATTTGAACAGAATTTCAGAACAGAATTGCATTGAAAGACAAACATTTCTATTCGATTGAATTCAAAATCAATAGACTTTTAAAAGTAAATATGATTTTAATATTCAAATAGAGATCCGGTTTATTATTGACTTACTTTTTTCAATACTCTTTGAATTTCTTGAAGAGTTTTATTGCGATCCTTAACACTGCATAAGACATAAGTGGCGACCACCACATCCACTGAATTATCTTCAATTTGTTTCATGTCTTCAGCCATTCCATTGACAAACTTTTCACATAAAATGTGTGGAAATTTGCACTTATTTTCGCGAAAATATTTTTCAAAATAACTGTTGTAATCCAATGCTATTATCCGACAGTTTGCAGGATAGAACTCGAAGTTGTTGCCGCGCGCCGGACCTATCTCTAAGATCACCTGACAAACAAATATTTTTTTAAAATCAATTTTAAGAAATATTATATAATAAATATGCTCTTATATGCCCTTATATGCCCTTATATGCCCTCATATACCCTCATATGCCCTCATATATCATAGATATGAGTATTTGAAAAATTGTAAGTTGAAAACTGTGAAAAATAATTGAAATGACTATTTTTTATCGAAAATCTTTCCATTTCAAAATTATTAATATAAGATGTAACAAGTTGAGTAATGGAATTGCTTGTAATTCAATGCTTGCTTGTTTCCATTCAGTACTTGTTTACATCATAAGTCAATATTTATTCAATTTATTCAAATATCAGCGTAACTCCTGGAATACAGAACATATAAAAGCCCACCACATATACCAGTTCTGATTTAGAGGAAAAGGAAGTATTGATTTTGAAATTTTAGAAGATTTAGTCGTACGCTCTTCCGAAAAGGAATTCAAAAAAGAATTGTCAAGTTATTGATTGAGAAGACTATAAGCCCACCATAAGCACACCATAAGCATATGTAAAGCATAAGTTCTGAAGAACATAACATATAATAAATTCATAGTATTTTATAATTTTGTCTCAAAATGTTAGAGCGAAGGCATTATATTTATTAAGTCATCACTTCATTCATCCTTATATTCTGTACACTCCAGGAATGCAGAAGGGAAGGAGTGATCCTCAAACTCCCCTTTAGGATCGTAAATTTTAGATTTACCATCCTCACTTAGAATTTCTAAATTGTCATTTTTTGGAATTTAACCGAATAAACTGGGTTTACCTCGAAATAGACGTAATTATACTGAATTAAGCCGCTAAAAGCAAGTTTAAACTGTGCATAATTAAGAAAACAGCCGTTTCCGGCCGCCATGACTACCCTTTAGACCTCTGGAATTTTTGAAAAGATAGGCTATACACCCATCTAGAGCATATCTAGAGCCTTATGCATCCCTGTTTATGTTTAAGTTTAGTGAATTGGAATTCAATTTGAATGAGTAATGTCTCAAAAATATTTACTCTCCAAAAGAAATGCATTTCATTGAAAAATATAACAATAGTTTTAAATGTATTTTTGTGACAATAATTTTTCTAAACTAAATAATAGGGTTTGTGTTCATCCCTTAAAACTATTCTCAAATAAAATAGTCGATTGACTCGCTTTACAACTCATTTATTGGAAAACTAAAACATCTGTGAATTTTATGAAGGAATTCTCGAAAGACATATTATATTCGGTAAGGCGCAAGATATCCAAGCTAAAATTAAGGTTTTCAATATATTGAACTTCATAATGAATTTGAGTATGGTAAACGTTCATGTAAGTTATATCTGAATAAATTTTGGGATCAAATTAAGTGAAGCAACTTTAAACTGGATAAATGTATAGTTTAAACAACAGAATTGTTTTACTAAACTATTGGTGATTTCAAAACGATATAATTGCAAAAACAAGAGAGAAGTTCCAAATTCTATATAGATTTTGAACTTAAAATAAGTAGAGTTATGTTAAATATAAAGTTTGTCTGAAATAATATTGATCTAAAAGCGGTCGACAATTATTTATTCAACTTGGAGTGGAGTGGAGTGGAGTGGAGTGAAGAGGTAATCGATGCCTTATTTTATGTAAAACAAGTAAAGTTGAGTAGATTTAGTCTTTCACTGTTTTTCTCGATTATTGCAGAGCTTTATCTTATTTTCTTAATTAAATTAATGGCAATGAAAATAAAGAAGACATAAATAATTGAAAGACAAACCAATTATAAAAACTTTTGGAATGAGTTTATCATTCAAACCAATAATAATGAAATTAATTGAAGAATAAGCCCTAAAATGCATTCAATTATTATAATTATTACATAACTTCAAAAGAAATCTTCTATTCTTTAGTTGAAAATTCTCTTATTTTTCAAGTTTTCTATTGAATAAAATTTAAATTTTCATTTCTATAATAGAAGCTCTTAATACGGATCGTTAGGTAATTTGAATAAGATAAAATCTCTTAAAAACTCCGAATAATTTCAATTAAATGATCGAATTGGCGGATCTGACAAAATTTGGAATTTTTAATGCATAGCAACTATATTCTGGTACAATGAAAAATATTTTGTTAAAAGCATTCAAGTCATTTGAAAGTTATGAAGCAAGTGAATTGATGAGTAAACAAAACCAAATACCAAATACCAAACCCTTACCATGCAATCCATGCAATCCATGATAAAACGAAACATATTTCTCTTTATAAAATGTTGTTTACAAATATTGAAACTAGGCAAAACTAATAAGGCATGAATGAAAATGAGTTACCAATTGTTGGGAATCAGATGTTTCAAGAGATGAAAGTTTTTCAAAAAGTTTGGCTCTGATGGCGTTCCCACCTCTTTTGATTAGTGGAGTGCAGAATATCGTATAAAACCAGGAAAACCATAATTTACGAAACTGTTCGCTCGCATAGAGTAGTGTTAATAGCAATAGAAAAACACAGATTATTGTAGTGAAGGTATAGAATGAAAAAAGAGATAAATTGGCCAAAAAGTCCATCGTTTGGATCATTAATAAAGTAAACATAAAGTGAAGGAAAAGAGTGAAAAAATGATTGTGTGGTCACTAAATTAAGTCACTCTTTTGCGCAATAAATCAAACTTGAATTGAATCGTCGTTTGAAAGTATGAAATGAAATCAATATTCAAACTTATATACTTTGAATATTTTGCAGGACACAAATACTTTGTGTAGACACAAATCATCAATCATTTGGAGAAACAAATAGATTTTTGAGACGAAACAAACATTTTTTCATTTATTTTCGATAAAATTTCACTCAAATAAAACCTAAGAAATGTTTTTTTCACAAAAAGAAGAATTGAAGGCAGAATTGGAGCTGAAGTTCACTTTAATAGGAATTTCATATAAGTATTAAAAGCACTATTCATAGCACTATTCATAGGCAAAGACTACAGTCGAGAATCACTAGTTTTTGGTGAGTTTTGCGCACTTCTATCCATCCTTTACGACAGTGAAGAAAATTTTGGCCAACACTACAATTATATACATTAATATCGATCGGATGGTAGAACAGGACATCTTTTAGATGTGCAATGCATTCAATTGCAATCTTAGTCATCATTATCTTACACTCTATAATACTAATGCATTACTTCATTCAGAGCTTTATTTTCTAGTCTTTGATTAATTCATTTATTGAATATAAATCAGCGTTTATTGCAAACAAATGTAATGCTTGTCATGCGGTTTGAGATCGACTAAATCAACTTACAAGTATTTTCACATGTATTTCACACGTTTGCCAAGTGCAAAAATAAACTCCAAAATTATTGATTTCGATATACATTTGTACTTGATTACATTTGTTATAATTGGATAACAAGGATTTTTGAGGAATTAAGTCTAATCAACTGAGCGCTCACTCTTTCAAATGGGTATTCCTGCTTCGCCTAATCTAGTTTCGCCTACTCCAATTTCATCTACTCTATTTTCAACTAGCATTCTTTATCTTTTGAACAGGAGGATTTTTTTGAAGCAGATTAAATTGTTGAGCTAGGTCAGGCTTGAGAAATTTACTATATTAGTTTAAAATGATTCACTTTTAAACTTATAAAGTTTTTCAAAATGGAGTTTCAACTCCTTAGTGAAAATGGGTTCGATATTTGAAAATGAGTTTATCAAAATAACTTGGACAAACAATGGAGTTTTATTCAGTAGGCGAAGTCGGACAGACTAATTTTGTGTACTTATTTAATCCTATTAGGTGAAACTGGAATAGGCGAAGCAAGGTTTGACCCTTTCAAATAGTAAAATCGATTTGAACATTCAGCGATTCTGTATAATATAAGCAAGGACAGAACTGAAAACCTATTCTCAACCAAAGTTGCCTCCCTTTTAATCAATTTAAGTACTTCTTTGCTTTGTTTTAAAATTTTTTTATTGAAATTTGTCGAAAACAATGAGATTAATGGAATTCATCTAATAATGGATGTCTTTCAAAGAGTTATAGTATAACCAATATGACCTGAGTCATTTAATATTCTTTTCTCGCAGAAAACTCGCTAAAATTTTGAGAAATCAAATAATTTTTTTGGTAATTCAATTAAAGTTATATTTTTCTCACACAATAATTTAAAATACCTTTTTTGTCGCACAAACATTCAATTTTTTATTTTTATTTTGAAAGTATTGAAACTTATCTCTTGTTAATAATGAAAAAGATTTTCAAATTTAAACAAATTGACTGATTTTTGTTTTAGCAAGGGTCTTTGTTTGTTTCTGTTTTTGGTCAAAATTTGTCTATCGATTTTGAAGTCACATATGATTTATATGAAACACTTTTTTCAAATTCAAGTCAATGTTTGAGATATAAAACGGTATTGAATTCGAAAACATTTTTAACCCAATTTTGACAGATATTATAGAATGCATTCAAACGATAAAAATGATATTTTTTATGAAAAACATTTTGTTAATTAAATTTTCCGCTTATTTAATATTTTTGATGGATTGTGAAAATTATTATCTTTTGAATGATTGAACGAAAATTTTATTTAATTACAATAATTTTGATGAAAATAGGGTTAAATAGTATCAAAGTCTGATCAAAAGGAAAATGTCTTTCAAAAAAGTGATAAATCATCATGGACAAAGATTTTTTTGTTGCTGAAAATTTTTAATCAGTTCTATAGTCATACAATTTGTACTTCAAATATATTTTTGAGCCTTTGCTCAGTAATTCTGGTTTTTGGAAATTACTCCTTGCATTCAACATTCAAATCTCAACACTATTTTGGTCAAAGAGATGCCAATCATTCAATTTTGATGTATTCAAAAGGAAAGGCAGTCAATAGTGACAATGGATAACATTAAATGTCAGTAAAACTGATATCAACTGAAGTGTGAATTTTCAGAAAATACCGAAACGAGAAACGGAAAGCTTTTTGAATATATTGATCTCAATTTGATGAATGATTTGACCAAATTTATTGTAAAATATTTTTAAGTTTATTGACTAGCAAGTTTTGTTTGTCAAAATTGAATAATTCATACAATGACAAAATGATTAGGGATTTTATTCATTTTTGAATTACATAGTTTCTTTTTAAAGTATTAAAATTAGATTTTGATTTTTCATTCAAATTCAAAGTGTAAGAATATGACAGGTCTTTGCATTCTTTGCAAAAACTAATTAAATCCTTATATCATTTGGGGTTTAAAATATCCTTTCATTCAGTGAATAAAATATTACAAAAATTTATTATAACTTCGAGAAAACATTTTACTTCTCTTTTCATTAAATACTTTGAAGAGATGTACAGTTATGGAAACAGTTGGACGAAAACTCAATTCTCAACTCTATATCAAATTAAAGACTCGAGGAAAAGACATCTTCGCAAATAAGTAAAGACTTGTCTCGATTTGAAATCCAAGAGGACTTATCTGGATTGTCAAGTGAAGCACATGAGCCCATCCCTGATTAGAAGAGAAGGTGGAAATGAAATCATATAAAATATTAAAGAGCTTCTCATATATTATAATAGTGATTATGTTTGAGACATAAATATGTTTTATTGAATTAGTTTAGGTTTGTATGCCTTTTGAATATGTATTCGTTGCTATTATTCAGAAATTCATTAAAAGAGGGTTTTCTTCGAAATATTTATCTTAATTTTGAAATGTGTTAAACACTATTCCCACACAACTTCTTCTACATCTGAATGTCTTTAATTGAAAATTACAATTATATTCAAACAAATATAGTTATTATAAAACATTTTTTCAAATTAATAGGAAGAGACACAAATAGACTAAATAATTACATTAATTATTTTAGACTTTCTAATTCATTGTAAACCAGGGAATCGCAATGCAAAGTTCCACTAAATAGTTACAATAGTCAGTCATATTGTTAAATACTGCAAAGACACTTCACCTCTAAGCAAAAGGAAGTTGGCATTGCGATTCCCTGTTGAAAATAGCAGTGCGTTACAAATAAATGAATGCAAAAACTTTAGAATAAATAAATACATCGATGACCAAAGAAGACGCTTATGTTTAAAGTTGAATGCTTTGTCTCATTATAGAATGTCAGTATCAACTTGGTAATTTACTTCCAGACTATATTGTTTGTAGCGTCGACTAAACTCAGAAAAAGTCCATCGATTGTCAACTTTTGTATATCGTAGTCGTATTTGAATGAAATATTTTGACCGAAACGGAGTGCGGTTTTGTCTTCAAATCCAATACTAAAGTATTATTCAATATAACGCTTTCCTCTTAGTTGTGATGAATTGCTTCAGTTGTAAGCATTTCCTAAAAGTATTCTATTTTTTCAATATTTTTGAATTTCAAAAGTCAAAAGATATTACATTTTTCGCTTTGAATGACATTAAAGAATATGTTTGAGTTTGGATCGGGTGGAGTGAGTCGCCGTCATCCCAATACAAATGACCTTCACATCATTGAGAGCCACCATAATAGAAAACTTCTCTTTTCTCATTTGAGTAGTGGTTTGTTTCGGTGGCAAAATCGGAACTATATGTCCGCCTCTAATAGCAGCGTTGATTTTACCGACCGGTGCATCTAATACTTGGAATTGACCTGTGCTTTCCAAAGGCTTTGAGCTCAACTCTAAGTTATAGGCATACCAACGACCAGAAGGAAAATATGCGTTCACTTTAGTTTGTTTTGGTTTAATAACAGGCATAACCACGAAAGCCTTTCCCACATGAATTGACTCTCAGATATCGATCCATAAGTATTGTTATCGTTTGGAAATTCAAAAAACACAGGTCTGACAACTGTATCGCCTCAGGACTCAGCGAAATAGAACAGAATATACAAATACGGCAAAAGAGAATTACGAAGTGGAAAAGCAATTTTAGCCGCCATCACCACATTCGAGCCCAGAGCAACCGGGTCAGGACCTGGTCTACCTTCTTTGAGTTGTGATTGCTTTGAAATTTCATAAATAGGTTATAAATGTGAAGCAATAAAATTAAAACAAAAATACCGCCAAAATGGGTAAAAGGCTCCGATTTCTAACCAACGACTACACAGTTCCTGTGTTTAAACATTTTGTGCCGAACCCGAAAACCCACAAATATCTCCTCCGACTAATGGTATGCCAAACATATTGAAGTTCATAGAAGTTAGTGTAGTATTAGTGTCTCCATTCCAATGACCGGCATATTTTCCTAAACCTGGAGAACTGGCCCCAGATATAACAAATGGCCTCTTTTGACGCACTTCACGAAAAGCGCTGTCATTGAAATGAAATGAATGACAGGTAAGTCCTAAAATGGATTGACTCACAAATTGGTAGCGATAGCCATATAGAATGCGTACAAATTGTGTACATTGTAGTGGACATCCGCATAATGCTTAGCACTCATACATAATGTCATTCCTTCGAGAGTCCGATTCCCTGGACGATAAGGAGGAGTTTCTTACGAACTATCCTTTAGGACATCCAACCAGTTATCCAGTAACAAAGTCCGATATCTCGTTCATATTATTCCACAAACCATCGATTGGAACCATTTTTTGAAAATTCTGGAATTGTTTTTTTAAATAAAGAGTAGCCGACGGGTACGAGAAGTCTGGCCAAACTGTCTTGCCGCTTTTATTTCAAACTCTACAGGTTAATATTTTGTTTGAAGCATTCTTAATAAAAATATCCAATTTAACGCCATTGTCATATGGGATAAGTAGCTGAATATAACATTGTCAACTTTACAGTTTAAGTTTTCTTATATTTCAAGATTCAATTATTCCAATTAAGCTAGGATACAATACTTTGCTAATGTAAAGCTGATTAGGTTGGTCAAGGGTCAATTCCTGGATCAATGATAGGCACGCAATGCATTCCGATTTCGTGCAAATGACGGACAAAATTTCCAAAACTACCGAAAGTTTTTTTATTGACAGTAAAGTCATTGAAAGAAATCGTATACAGTCGACTGCCTCTATAATGAACACCCTATATAATGAACTTTCCCTTATAATGAACAACTTCTAGATTCCAA
>JAQFXL010000962.1:0-14954 GCA_034693445.1 Edwardzetes edwardsi | reverse complement strand
AGAGAGAGAGAGAGAGAGAGAGAGCTGAGGAAGGATAGAGTTGTGATGAAAAATGAAAATTTAGGCAAATATTTGAAGAAGTTATAAGTAACATAAATTTTAATGAAATAATCTGTAGCAGACCATGCTCAATAGACTTATTTGAAAATTTCATTTTCCTGAGAAAACATTGTTTATGAAAAAAGAACCTTTCTCTTTTATAGAATTATTTCACCAATTATTTGATTGGAGTTAATAATTGAGTGCAATATTGAATATTAATCGGACACTAAAAACAAATTCAATACAATTTAATTGCATTCAGTGATAGAAATTCTATAATTGGTTTCTATGGAGATAGCGATCGACTAAAAGAAATTATACTTTCATTAAATTTGTTTCTCTATTATATCATTTGATTCAAAATTGAAAGCAAAAGTCGGAGAATCTTTAAATTTTCAAACGATTTATAAACTATAAGACTAGTGAATAACAGGTCATCTTAAAAGAGAATGAACATGAGCAAAAATTACTCGAAATCAATAACGAAATGAAAGAGTTTAGTTAATGTATAAAATTAACTGATTTTTATATCAATTTTCAACGAATTGCCAATAAGTTTAGTAACCATTGCAGGGAAGCGCTCTTTGAGGCGCAGCGCTGACAGTGCATTGGAATGGCTGCTCCATTAGCATAGCATAGCAGCACTTGGCATAGAGTGCCATAGACTTACTTGTTCCATTAGCATTTCGGCTCAATATACGACTGGCCAGACATTGAACAGCCGAAAGAGAGTGATGAAGCTGTGGTCCGGACTGAAGAGGACCAGTTTGGTTAGACGGTAGAGGCGCAGCACCTGAAGAAGTTCTCATATTGGGTGTGACTGTTGTATTCGATGGCATCGAGGCAGCACTCGAACAGACAGACATGTAATCTCTTTCCATAATAATGGCGATCGTTTTGTTATGCGACACAAGTGAAAGGCATAACAGTTGGAGACACCGAAAGCAAGTCTCTTATTGGTCGGAATCTTTCACTTAATTCCCTCACTTTTGGAAAAAATTTTAATGCAATGCAGTAAAAGTGAATATATGTGCGCCTCAATGCCTCGATGCAAATGATGCCGTTTCGCAGCACAAGTATGTCGATTAGAGGAAGGCGTTCGCAGCAAATCAGCTCTCAGAACGACATGTCCTTACTTTCTATACAATTCTCGACAAACTTTTTGAACATTTTTTGAGGAAAAAACTTTTCAAAAATGACTACTATTTCAACACAATATCATAAATAAGTTCTCCACTTATTGGCTGTGCCTGTGGTTCAGGTTATGGGAACTTCAACTCCTCTTTCTCTTAATACTCTCTCTATTGCCGCAAATATTTCCGAAAAGCTTTCAGTGAAAAGACATAAAAAACAGATACAAAGAGTAAGTCAGAGCATAGGCTTCACTACGAGTGCAAACACCAGAATCAAGTATTACAACAAAGTATATATCAATAGAAGCCTTCTCTGGCAGAGCCGATGCCGGCAATGGAATGGATAATCAGGTGGTTGTGAACTATGAATATAAGCACTGGCAGTATATATGTAAGACTGGGCTGCGCATCGATGCAATACAAGCCAACTCAAAGTATAGCCCATTATATGGAAGGAGGGTTTACCAAATCCATATCAATGGACAGCAATTTTATGTAATGAAAAAACAAACCGTTCGCAGCAAAAAAAGTCCCCCAATTTTAGTCCCAATGAATTATTTGACGACCAGTTTAGTGATGAAAAGCTTACACTTCTCTCACTTATAGACAAAACTCAGCTCAATATGCAGAACCCGGTCCCAAATGAAAGGGTTATTTTTTATATGCAGGTCACTTATAGCACCGATTCATTTCTTTTGCAAAGTGAACAAAATGTCTGCCTCTGCGGAGAGCCAATCGATGAACAAACAGCACAACCATATTAAGTGCTGCTTCGATGCTATCACAGCTTTCAACCCTAAATGTAATGCTCTTCTTTACAATACAACGATTACTGCAGAAAAGCATACCATACCATACCATACCATACTCTTAAGAACCCTTTTCTAAAAAAAATCGAAATTGAAACTGAACATAAAAAATAGCAAGTTCATTTCATTTGTTAAGCATTATAAATCTCAATAAAAATAAACAATCGATGAAAAATTGAAAACTAATAAATTTAGTCTCTCCGACAAAAGTACTCAATAAGTATTTCCCATAAAAAAGATAATCAGATAACTGATAAATTTGAAATAATAAACAATATTCGTGGCTCTAATGGTTGACCAACATTCAGTCAAGAAGAATAACATGGTCATCTTATATCATTAGATTTGTAAGAGAAAATCTGATTCATTTTCGTCTAAACGCTTGAATGTGTCTAACATTGTCTCAATGAAAGACAGTTAAGGCGACTGATGTGCCATCTCTTTGAATAACATTCTCACACATTATTGAAACTTTTTTTTCTTTACCGCTTAAGAGCTAAAAGTACTCGATATTGAAAATCAGTCGTGAAAATTGCCAGAACACAACACCATGAAAACGAAATGGAGTTTTTCAAATGAATATCAGTTCAAAAATTGGAGATTTTTATTAATAGCATTTAAACTTTAATACGTAATCAATAAGCGATTGATTGCAATGTATATCAAATGGTATATCAAAGGAGTTGAAACATTAAATGAAATATTTTCAATACATATATAATGCATATACTTTTGGGTCAGTTTTGAGTTGAATAAAGTTTTTTAAACGAAAGCTTACCTCATATCAAATGTTTGGGTTAAGAAAAAGTGCAAAAATATATGTTCTCTGAAGATTCACAAAGTTATCACGACATCAATGATAAGTTGTTTGAGTTGTTGACAATCAATCAAAATAACGTTTTATTGTTTTTGAGGCCAAACTTATCACAAAATTATATAAAAATAAGTTTTATTTATACTTTTATTCTACAAAACTAAAGAATTGAATGACGAAAAAGAACAGATATAAGGCCTGTGCTCATGGCTCAGAAAGCTTTTCTGGTTGTGCTGCCAGTCAGTTGTGTAAGAGTAGGACGTTTACCCAAGGGCTCAGTCGATCATAACCCGTCCCTACCAGAGAAAAATAATCATTAAAGGAATCAAAGGATGGGCAAAAAAGTATTAGATTAGCCGTTGAAGAGACTTTGATGGAGGTGGAGTACTATTACTACATTGGTTATGTCCCCCTATAGGGTAGGGACTAATTTATCGGCGCAGTCGTACCATTTTTATAACTAAAAAAAGTTGCAGCACTACTACCGGCTCTATTATCCAACACCACACTCTCGATGGCATAAGAAGATATACATATTTGTTGGCAACTGTGGCAATACCAGAGCTACTACCATTGCGACCCATGGGAGACACCGACACACTAGTGAAACAGCAGTGCAAGAGTAGTGCATCGATGATAAAAGGGTTGCAACAAAATCGTGGGAAACGTATAAAACGCATACAACTAAAGACAAAAAAGTTTTTGTATTCCAAATGTAAAACTGATTTGCTTTGATGATGAGCTTTAAGGCTATGTTTGAGCGCAGACTTGTTAACAGTTGAGAACTGCATACAGAGGGGATACGGCACATAAAAAAGACATTCACTGCCAGTGCTCTGATGGGGAATACGCTCTTCATTTGCATAAAAGCATCGCTTCTTTGGGATTTGTATGCAAAGGGTTGGGATTCAAATTTGATATAAACTATTCTCAACTCTTCTGATGGGAGTTTTATCAGCTAAACAACTGAAATGAATTGCATTCAACACAACCGTATCGATCACTGACTGTCAAAGTGAACCGTTTTTCTCTTTTGTCACCTAAAGATGCGTTCAATAAATTCAGTCCAAAAAAGATTCAAAAAATACATAATTTGCATAACTTTTCACTTTTCAATATTTTATTAAAACATTGAATCGAATTCTTGTTAATATAGTTTTAAGTTATCTTTCAATTGAATACATTTCAGAAATCAAAAACAGAATCAAAATAATTAACTTAAGAAAATGAACGCAAACTAAAACATTTCATTCATTAAATTTGATATTTCTTCAGAGAATTTTACAATTTGAAAATTGGCAAGTACATCTATCTGCCATATTTCTTAATTGAGTGTCTTCAACATTTACCATGCCAACAATTTAAGAAACTAAATTTTAGTTTGAGCACCTTGCTTATCTCTTAACAAAAACTAATAAATATTATACAATTAAACTCTAAAACTAAAAAACATAAATTATTAGCAAATTTTTATGTCATTTGTTTTAAATTACTTTAAAAAACAGCAATTTGTAAAACTGTGATCAGGAATACACAGTATCCTAACTTCAATAAAGGGTCTAATTTAGCAAAATCTCAGTGAGGGTTACAGAACATGTTTGCCAAGAGAGAGGGTTCATTGAGTTGAAAATTTTTGCAAATCAATTTTAAATGCTCGGATCAAACAAAAATTCGTATATCCCCGATCAAAATGCAGTAGTGAGGGGCACAACAGTCACGAAATCTAAAGAAATGGTCTTCTCAAAATCAAATTCTAGAATAGGTATTTGATGAATTCACCCTTCTTTGCGCACCCCTGACTGGGATATGGAAATAATCCATTTATAAGACATATTTGATGTATTGTAAGCGCGACAAAAATTTCTTAGTCTTTCACTTGCTATTTCAAAATCAATCCCATTTCTTTTAGCACTCTTCTAGTCAGTCCTAGGGCATAAAGATCATCAATGCTCTTTAAAAAAGTTTGCATTAATTGAATTTTCCAGCATGATACAAAAAATAAATCTATATGAAACGTTGCAAAAATAGTTGCAAATCTTATTCTATTTATGTTAACTCTGAGTATATCCAATGCTATTAAATCATTTCATTTAAGGTCTAATTTGCAGACAATTTTGTTCATTAAGAATATTCAATAATTTTATGGCTTTTTTTATTGAGAGATAATTCAAATTAAGAATAAATTTTTGTTTTCAATTATTAGTCGTTATTATTATGATTTCATTTTCTTAATTTAAGATCAAAAACAGACCTAAAGTTTCTCAAATTCATTGGACGGCAATAAATGAGTTGCTTTTTAATAAGACTAAACATTTGGTTTTTATCTTTCATTAATAGGAGAAATTATTTTGAAAAATTTTGCTCACATTTCACAGAATATCCCTTAAATCAATTAGAATTCAATTTTGTTGATTTTTTCTTCGTGAAAATGTTCAACAACCTAGCAGATCAACTTGGGTAAAGTAATAATATCAGGGTTTGCCAATGACAGACTTAAGGAATCCCTCACTTATCAAAATTCGATGGGATTTAGTGGATAATAAATAGTACCGAAAATAATTCATTTGTTGTAAAATTCCATTTTTGAGTTCTTTTTCCCCCGACTTGAGGGGAATTTTCAGCAAAATCTCAAAACTATATGAAGTTATTCTTGTCTTTTTTCCTCTTGCCAGCTCTGATTAAAACTCGGATCCAGCATATGGTCGGACAAAAAACTACCTATCTAGTATTTTACCAAAAACGGTGAAAACCCATTCCCTGAAATTGTAATGAAATGAAATGAACTGAAATTATCAAAAGAAAAGCAAATATAAGATAAAGTCATTTTGAGTTACAATTAAATGCATTCATTAGAATCGTGTCATTAAATACAATTAAAAATAAGAAAACTTTTCAATCCATCGGTAAATGTATTGAATTCTATGGAAATGACGCAATGATTACATTTAAAATCTGTGCGAATCTCTGTTATGAAATTTTTTTGAACAAAAAGCAAAGTTAGGCAAAAATGCAAATACTTATTATTATTACCACTATTTGAATATTAAACGACTAAAAATGAAGTCAAGGCTATAAAAAATTAGGAAAAATAATTTTAGAGAATTCCGAAACAAAAAACCAATCTTTCAATTAATTAAAGTATAGATTAAAAGCAATCGCTTTATAAATAAGTTATGTTCTGATATATTGTCGATCAATATTACATAAAACTCGTTGTTTTCAAACTCATTTCAAAGTCACTTTTAATTGATTTTTTCAAATCTTATTCATAGAACTGAAGTCGAGATTCATTTTTAGCCAAAAGTCGATAAAACAAAGAATTATTCGATACGAAGTAAATTCATCAAAAAATTAATTCAAATTAACTTAATTACTTAATTAAAGTAAATTAATTCAAATTAAATTAAAACCTCTCATAGCTTAGGATTTGAACAACAAATTCTCAGAAACTGATATTTTTTCGAAATTTTTTTTTTGAAAATAATATTTCCTTTGGATTTGTGAATATTCATATGGAAATGCAATAAAAACAGTTGACTCAGAGCTCAGACTTGTTTCTAACTAATAGCTGAATGCCTTGAAAGCAGATACTGAAGAACTGGAAAAAAGAATTACAAAGAAGAAAAATAAAAGAAGAAAAAGTTTCCTATCGTTTAGAAGTCATGTGTTTTAAAATTTCAAAATTTAAATTTACTCTAAGATTGTATTCTTTCGACAATTAAATTATAGAATTATTTGATTATCCGTTCTATAATACCCTTCCAATAAATATTTAACAAGCTATTTGTGCCTACAATTTACAGTATATTCAGTCTCCATTGGAATTTTTCGAAGAGTTGTCTGTTAAAACAAATCGAAGCTAGCTTATATTCATGTACAAAAAATGAAATGAGTATGTAAATCACTGAAAATTAATCTGAAGGTTGATCTCTTGGCTATATTATTCTAAAATGGAATCTAGATAAACCTGTCTTATTAGATATGGAATTGATAGCTTAATGTCTAATGAGAAAGTACAATTTAAACTCACAATAGGGAAATCAAAGATGTGGTATAACTCCTTGTCCTCTCTGTTTCATTGGATTGATTTTTTGGGGAATAAGAAAAAACTCATCGAAATGAGGAAAAATTGATTGCAGGCAACAGAGAGAATATTTTTGCAAATACTTATACCAAACCTGTATTTCTCTCCAGTTTTTATTCGTTTGTTTTTTTTATTATTCTTTATATTTTGTTTTGAAATGAACTGTGATTTTAATGGGATTTCAGTTGAAATGAAAAAATATGTGATTAAAGTTTAGTCATTTGTTCGCCATTTCTCTTATTTTTTCACGAGTTGTCTGTCTTTGAAAAACTCAAAGCAAAAAGTGATTTAAGAGCAGAAAAATATTTAGAGCCCTCTCCTCTCTCAGACACATATTGTTTTGTTTTTCATTGCGTCTGCTTTTCAGTGAACAGAGTCTGAGGCAAGACTTGTACTCAAATTCACTGAAAATACTGAGAGTAACGAGACTTTTATTTTTCATTCGGTTTTTTATTGATTGCCAGAAATCATGAGAGCTCTGAGACTTCATAAGGGCTTTCCATCATATTTGATGCCAAAAATGTAGGGAAGGTCTGCAGTACCAGAAGAGTTGAAAGAACATCACATCTGACAGACACGAGTCCTACAGTTTTTATAATACTTTGTAACAGTTTTTAATGAATCAAAACGAGTAATAATTTTGTGTCTAATTTCTCGCTTTTAATGATTTTATTGTTATTAACGATAATAACATAAAATCGGAGAAAATTACTTAAAATCAGAATACAATCAATAATTGTCTGTCAATTGAAAAACATTATCAGAAAAATTCGAAATAATTTCAAAGTATTCTTGGAATCATTTCCTGTGATACGACATTGACTTAAGGGAAGCTCTCGTCATCTTCGTCAGCCATCTCTTTAGCGTATTCCAGGTCCTGCTGTTCCCGTTCTCTTCGATCCTAAATCAAAAGGAATTTGAGTTTTCAGTTAATCCATTCATTCATTCGTTGATTATTAAAAAAATAGATAATTAAAGAGAAAACTTGAAAATAGTTTATTTGTTAAACAAAAATAAAATTAAGGAAAAAACAAACCAATAGTTATGTGAAAAGCTTTAGAGACTAAGACATTATTTCGACGATTCAGTGATTAATATTCAAAGTGAGCTTTAAATGGTTAGAGAATTGAAAAAATAATAAAACGTTTGGGAGTTGTTGTAAGCATTTGAATAAAATATTAAGTTTAAAAAATAGAGATTTGATCGGAGAGTATGTGAGAAGAATAATAAAAATTTCGTAATTATAATGTAATACAAAAAATGTTTGAATAGATGTTAATGAAAATGCCTTTAAGTTCGCAGAAAAATCATTTAAATAGCTTTGAATGTATTGGTGTTTAATGTCCTTCTCTTTTATAATTTATAGACGCAATGAAAACAAATTAAATATGAAATAAAATACCAGTTGAAGAGCACTGGTATGAAAGCAGTAAACAGTTTGGCAAAAGTCAGAAAAATTAGACGAAAAGCCTATAATAGTCTGAAGAGAATATGATTTCAATACGATTTCAGTTCTCTTTGACCTCAAAGAAGGTTTAAAAAACTTTTTATCCGAAAATTATGACTTAAGTCTGTATAGTCTGCCCAATAAGAAAAGCCTAAGAAAAGCCGATTAACTTTAATATATTCTTTAGAATATTCTACAAGTGTTTGAACCATAAATTGTCTGTTATTGAGGAAAGTGGGCCAAAACCGAGCAGTTCCTATCGAGATAAGAGCAAAACATTGGGCCAGAATTGAAATAAAGTACTGCTATTTTACACGAATATAAATACATTTTTCGTATTTAAATGAGTTTATGTCTGGATGTGAGGCAAAGAATCGCACAAAAACTAAGTCAGTCCAAGGACTTGGACTTTAAACTTCCGGCAATAATTATATGGCTGTTGTGTCGGTGCTCTCAACCCTCTCACTCTCTGCTCGTGTTTGGGCATAACGGAATGCGGTCTAAAATGGTCTGAATTAGTCTAGACTATAGTCACTACAGACTATACATCTCAACAGTTATATCATTGAAATTGTTTTTCTTTCAAATGTCAGACAATCTCTCAAAACAAATGGCGTTTTGTGACCGACGGAAAGCCATCAAAACGAATGCATATTTACATATAGCACAGGCAAAGACCAGTCATTATATAATGTTTAGATTAAAACCATTTGAAACCATAATCAAATCAATGAAAATCTGTGTTTATTGAAGCACAACCTAATGAAAAAACAGTAGCCGTGAGAAGAATCCCTATCAAACGACTCATGCATTTCATGAGTTGCGCTCGAAATTGGCTTAAACTTAAATTCAGAGTTTAATGTCATAAAAGACTCTAAAATGAAAACAAAACAAAACTGAAGAACTGTTTGAATATTTTTATTGAAGACTTAACCGATTTTTGAATTCAATTCTATATTTACTCAAAATTATATCGAATTTTAATTATTAAAAATAAAACAATTTGTAGAAAACGACTAAAATATTAATCAATAAATTGATATCAATTTCTAATTATAACGAAAGAGTTAACGAAAGTCCAAACAATTGAATATATATTTGAAAGGAGCAAAAGATCAGCAAAACTCAATTGAATGACATTAATACAAATCAAACGAATAAAATCTGATTTTCTCTCTTCTAAGCGAACCAAAAGTGAAAAAATATTCAAAAAAAAGGTTTGAGAGTTGGGATTGGGTTGGAATTGGGTTGGGATTGGGTTCAATAAATTGTGCGAAATATAAAACGGAAATATAAAAAGTTGACAAAAAAATTGTTTTATTGGGCATAGAGTGCAATGACTGACTGCTTTTCAATGCATTAACGCTGACGAGAGTTGGAATAAATGAAAAAAATAAGGATTTCTAGGCTTTCATTAACTCAAAGAAATTGATTTTTTGCAACATTTGCCAAATATTAATGTTTTTTCAATACCTCCGCGGACTCCAAGTCTTTGTTGTATGATTTGGGCGGAAATCTCATCGCTTTGACGGACTGGTTGTGTATATCTAAACAGAAGGCAATGCGCTGATGGAAAGCCGACAGCGGTTCCGAAGTGCAGTAGACATCTGTGGTCTCTTTGGACTGCATATAACTCTTTTCATGTTCGAGAGTGGCCTCAATAACTCCATCTCTGATCGCTTTGGCGGCGATATATTCGGCATCTTCTGAGTTGTCGAGCATTAGTTTGTTGGCCACGTCTTTCAAATGGATCCGAGAATACGACAAATTAATCATTCGGACCCCTGTTTTGATTACATTGTGTCGCAAACGAATGATAAGAGTGTAGGTGTGGTCCGACTGGAATTTAAGACCAAAGTTTTCCAGGACTTCATTGAATCGCTGCAAATTACCGGTTCTCACCGCTTGAGTCAACTGAAAGTATGGCACAAGACATCGACGAAGAGTTGGCTCCCGAAACAATGCTCTGTCGGGTATATCGCCTAACAATAGCTCCACAGTTATGGCCAACTTCTGAACGATTTGTTTGAAACCCAAGGCCTTGTGTTGCGGAGCCTTTCGGATGGCCTGCAGTAGGTTTTTACGCGCCTCCGAGTACTCCAATTGAATGGCTTTAATGCGACCCAAATAGTAGAGAAATCGGGAGAATTCGTTATTAGCCGCCGCCTCCGGAAACACAGATTTGGACACCAATTTAGACGCCTGTTCGTACAGATTGTAGTGAAGGTATATCCGCAACAGACAGTTCAGAAGCACTGCCTGCCCCTCGAAATCATTGCGAAGGGTTGCCGTACGAAGTCTTGAATGGAATAAACCTTTGATTTGATTCAATTGATCCGTCAATTCATAGCATCTCATGTGATAGAAATAGCATTTGGCTGCCAACAGGTCCAGAGTGCGACGATTCTGTTTCACTATCTTTGCCATCAATTGATCCGAACATTTGACCGCCTTTTGAGACATAAAATAATTGAAAATATATAATAAACGTGAAGTAAAAATGGTTTACATTTTGATGTCTCTCCAAATCTATTAAATATAACAGAACTAAGAGATGGAAATAAATGTCGAGTTCTGGCAAAAGCGGTAAATTAGATGTCTTTCCGCTCTTAGGTTTAGCCGACTGTACGCTCACATCTGTATCCATGAGTTCATCGATGAAAGAGAGAAGAGTTTCCTTTTGATTGTTTGAATGCGTGTAAAACCCATTTATTATTTTTCGCATAACCTTTGAGTTCAACTTCTTTCTGGTTGTGGCCAACGATCGCAACACACGTAACACAAATCGAGGCTCTTTAGAGGAGACGGACTTCTCTATTTGTCGGGCCTGTTCTTTGAGCTCCTCAATGGTCAGAGAGTCCACATCCGGCGCCGCTTTCGTTGCACTCGAATCCGATGGTGTCGACTCATTCTCCACAGATTTCATTTCAACGTCTTCAGTCTGTTCCTCATTCTTAGGTTTTTTGGTCATCGTCTCGATTTAATTGATGTCTTAAATTGATTTAAATACAAATCAAACTTCAATTTAAAATTTTGCCACAAATTCAATACAAATATAACTCAATAGTCAATGAATTTGCAGTTTTTCTCAGTCATTGTTTTAGTCATTAATAAAATACGTTCACAAACTTTGAAACCCTTTCTTATGAATAGACTTCTGAATAGTGACTGACTTGTGAGGCATCGACTCCTCATTTCTTCAAACCATTACTTAATGTATTGAATGAAAATTATATAAGAGATAAGAGTCGCCATCGAGTGTTCACTTATAGCATAATTAAAGACCAATTCATAACAGTTTTGAAAGCAGTGAACAAATGTCTGCAATACGTGTCCTTTCATTTCCTAAATCAACACTTTTTGAGTCTTTGTCTCAAATATTTTGATATCTGTTTCTTAATAAACGGCTTATCTTTGGTTTGAAATCATTAAAATCAGACAATTGTTTCATTAAATCGCAAGAAATGAGTTTAGATTTGGTATTACGTGAGACCACACCTAAGGTTGAGAGCTGTTCTGCTGTCAGCCAATCAGACGATGGTAAACAGGATTTGGCACTATTTTCAAATCAAACCCAAACTGATGTCAATACAAGCATTGTGTCCATCACTTCGATCACTTCCAATACTTCCAATGACATGAATACTTCCAATGTATCAGAAAATGTACCCAAAGAACAAAATCCTCAAATCGATGACTCAAAAGATGAAAAATCAGAGCAGAGAGAAGACGTGAAGAGACGCCGAACCCGAAGGGCCCGCAAACGAAAGTCGTATAGATTTGAGAAAAACAAAAATAGGAAACACCAATGGAGTGACTCTAATGAGCACGAGATGCGACACTCTGAACGACACCTGCATATGAAGGTAGTTGAGCATGGTCCAATGGCGCCCTACAACACCACCACTTTCATTATGAATGAACACAATTGTGACAAAGAGATAGACTTCGACGCCATTAGTGTAAGACTTCAACGCATCAAACGCTCAGAAGATAACCACCAGAGCGGAGCCAACGATCCAAATGAAGAGGACTTCTACAGCTCACCAGAAGATGAGTCGGAATATCTTCAGCAACAGTTCCACGAGGCCTACGACAACATTCACGCCGAGAGATTGTCGTCAATGAATAAGAACGAATTGGTTCAGGAATATCTACAACTCGAAGATCGCGTCGAAGACCTCGAAAGACGGCTAAAAGAGTCGACAACTTCACAGACTATCAAATCTATGATCAGAACTACAAATAGCAGTGAAGTGCAAACCGAACAGTGCTCTGCCATTGAAGTCGATCAGCATATGGCCGAAGAAACTGATGATTCGCAACAAGAAATCAAAAAACTTTATGAAGAGAACGAAAGGTTGAAAAGTGATAACCAAAGACTTTACCGCATTCTAAGCGAACACCACATCACTTGTGACCCACTTGTGACCCACTTGTGTCACATAAGTGATGATTAACTTTGGATCGATTGGAAGAATGGCCCAAAAAACAAATGATGTCTTAAAGCAGGTTTTGATCTATTGTTTTGTAATTATGTTCAATATTTTGATCGACTTAATTGATTAAATATTTAATTGTAACTATCGATAGGCTGTCCTCAAAGTATTGGACAGACTTTACTTTTCCGACAGTTGTATAGAATCTATTCTGAGTTACAAAAACTGATCGCAATTATTGTTAAAATCCAATAATTATTTCAAAGATTTGTTAAATAAATTATAATTTCATTTTTGATTAGATTTAAAGTTCAAAAGTTTTTCTCTTATTTTTCCTCAAAATTTGTCTCATTTTTCTCCTTCAGAAGTACTTCTCTTTCAGCTGACGTCAGCTCTTTTGGACATTGCTTTCAATATCTTGGACTTGAAAATTGCTTTACTCTAACCACAGATTTTATACAAAACTCACTCTAATACAGGGTATGGTAGGACAAGAGGTCAGCCCAAAACCCCTTCACTAACTTCAAAAATCTTAAGGTTCTTCTCCTTTCCGAAAAATTTATAATTTTGACCTAGATAACATAAGCATAAAACTCGAGTTTACTACCTTAACTTTTGAACAAGATCAAGTTTATCGAAAAATCAAAATGACTGAAAGATGATCGAAAATGAATGAGTATTTCTACAAATATTTTTGATCGGAAAAGTAGTTTCAAAAAATATAGGAAATTATTGAAAACTATCCTTTTATTCCGAATTACATCGTTTTCCAGAATGTTATTTGAAATGAAAGTTGTATTGCGTTTTGCTAATTCGTAGTGACTTCTTTCCAGACTAATCACGCACTCAATAATCAATGTTTAAAAAGGGCTTAAATAATATTTTTTGAAATCCGTCGAAAACTAGATATTTCATTAAATTGATTGTATTATAAATCAATAAGATTATCAATTGTCTCATATTATCCTCTATTGTCGATCTCTTTTGAATGTTGACAACAATTACTGGTATTTCGTTCATAATTACTCTCAAATTAAAATCAAATCTCAAACAGAATGAAATCAGACTAATATGCAATACATGTGATACAACTTTCATTTCAGGTAATAATACTCTGGAAAACGCTGTAATTTATTTCAACTAAGTTTATATTAAAATACTGGAAAATGAATGGTTTCGATAATTTCTTCATAAACTATAAATTAAAAAAAAACTTCCCAGGGAAACTTATATTTACTTGTGGTCATCAATATTTTGATATTTGAAAAAAAGATGAGTTAAACGGCATAGATTACTGGCCTTAAGTTCACGAATACCATTGAAAATGATTGTCATTATTAACCCTTTATTCAAACTATGATCGAAACATTTGATAACATTCACAACAAAATGTAACAGTTTTTGTGGACAACTTTAGACACATAAAAATTGAGCAGACTTAT
Source organism: Edwardzetes edwardsi (assembly GCA_034693445.1). Classification (NCBI taxonomy): domain Eukaryota; kingdom Metazoa; phylum Arthropoda; class Arachnida; order Sarcoptiformes; family Ceratozetidae; genus Edwardzetes; species Edwardzetes edwardsi. The sequence continues at coordinate 744 of JAQFXL010000962.1, read as the reverse complement.
ATGATTAAGGAAAATTTGGCTTTTCATCTTGTTCAAAAGTTATGATAGTAAGTTCAAGTTTCATTCTAAAGTCTCCTGGGTCAAAATTATAAGTTTTTCGTAAATTTCCTGAAAATACCTTTTTCCTTTCAAAATTTTCCTTCGAAATCTGCCAGAATAATTTTCATAACTACCATTGTTTTTTATTGACTGGTGTTTGAGCGAGGATATAATACCCGTGATAGTTATTGAAAACTCTTTCAACTCAAAAGATGCTGTGTATTAGCAGTGAGAAAATGTGTTCACAGAATTTTATTTGAAATTCAGCTTGGTGAGTTATCATTAAAAAATGGCGTCAGTTAGATATGATTAAAACTGTATAAGGTATTCACTCATTTGTAATGTGGAGTGACTTTTCTCATTAAAGGGTCTGTCCGGCGCTCAAAGCGCTCAGCGTATGAAAGCAGTAGTGTTGTTTTTCCAGTACTGTACTAGCGTTAAGCACATGACTTGCAACAGCACTATATCTGTGCTCAAACTAGGCTTCCGCCAACCAAACGCTAGTTCCGTATTGAAAAACAATACACTATTGTATTGCAATGCTATATAGCAACTCGCATGCTATATAGTGCAGAAATTGTATTGTTTTGAGTGTAAGAATTTGGGATAAATTGTTTTTTTCGAGAATCGTAATTATTCTTCGGTTCATTTGATGATATTATGAAAGATAATAATCATTTATGCTCATTTATATAATTTATATTT
>JAQFXL010000961.1:0-14956 GCA_034693445.1 Edwardzetes edwardsi | reverse complement strand
TCTCTCTCTCTCTCTCTCTCTCTCTCTCTCTCTCTCTCTCTCTCTCTCTCTCTCTCTCTCTCTCTCTCTCTCTCATCCCTCCCTCTCCACATCTCTGGTCTAATCAATTCTCCAGACATTACTCTAATTCTCATTATTCTTAAACTTTTCGGATGTTTTTGTAGAGCGTTTTGAATAACTGTTTGACGCGTTTTTGTGCCGAAACACAACTGAGAGTCAAATATTCGGAATAATTTTCAGACCGAAACAGCACTTTATTTATTTATTCAAATTCTTTGTTCTGTGCTGTCCTGTGATCACTAATTCCTCTGTATATTTATGTAAAGCAATATCTATTGTTAAGAAAACAGACAATTCTTCTGTCAGCCCTAATTATTCGGCTGTCGTTCCCTTTAGTTTTATCGGCACCGGCTTTGTGAGCAGTTTTTTCTTTCTCTCCGTTTATTATTTGACTTCAGAATTATTTTGGGAATTGAATTGAATAATGAAAATCTTCATTAAAGTCATCCTTTAAAATACTATTCTTCCTCTTAAGAGATCAGATAAAGGATTTTCGTCATTACTGTTGGTATTCGTAACACAATATCCGCAATAAATAAATCATTTGATAATCTGATGAATAGCTTTTTCCTCTAAAAATGCATAAAAACTACTCTTTTCTTAAATAAAAACCTTTTTAGTTAAGAGATTTATAAATGTATTAAAATTGAGGCCAAAGTTGTAAATCAAAATCACCTCAGAGTTAGGATTTGTCGACTAAAGAGTTAATGAGTTGTGCTATCAATGGATTTGCTAACTCTTCCCTCTTTTCCCTGTGTCGAAAAACTTGATTCTTGGTTTTAAATGTTTCAAATTTAATGATTGACAACAAATTATATTTGATTACTCTATTCTGAAAATTTGCCTCAAATTCAACTATTTTTTGTCATTTTCTAGTCTTAATCACAATTATTTTGTTTTATTGCTATTTAGCTTGAAAAGGGTTGGAATCAGAGATGCTCATGGGTGAGTCCACTCTATTAAATTGCCCATAGTTTGATTAACTAGACTGGAGCATCCTTGGCTCTAATCCAAATTCAATACTATCTATGAGAATGCTTACTCCCTGGGAATCCCAATATTTTGAGCTCAACCCCATCCTGAGCACTCCTGTTATCGCATTGCTTGGAGATCCCTGATTCTAATGTTTCGCTCGATTCATACCTTTAGAAAAGTTGATGTCTTTTTAAGATTGAATACAGAAGTCATTGAATCGATGGTCTGTTTAATCAATTAATTTAAAGTTTGGTTTATAATTAATTAACAGTTATTTTTATTCAATTCTCATAAAATTAAAGCACAGCCTTTTTATGCTGAGCAAAACCTGAACTGTAAAGAGAATTTTCAATTCGTCACAGAATATAAAACAGTTTGAAACTATAATTTTCAAAATTAATTCGCATTTTTCTGCTTCAAAATCGATAATTAAATTTTTTGCTGAGAAGACTGTATTCGAGTCGTGTTTTCGAGTCATTCAAATCTAATACAAAACAGAGATTTTCCGATAGATATCCGAAGACTTGAATTCAGTCGAAAGTCTATTTGTTATAACCGATCGATAGCCTCAAACATTTATAACTGCTATCAATATCTCTAATAACTCGGACCCCAACCGAGTGATGCCAAACACAGTCAATATGTGTTGTAATAGTCAGTGAATGCACTGATATATTCAGTCTAGTGATGGGCACTGATATCTATCACTGATAGTCATCGAAGGCATTGTGTGTCTGACCCGTTGTTAAACGAATAGCTTGTTTAGAAAAACTTGAAATTTAACACAGAATTGTTTGTTTCCTGATTGTAGGCCCAACTGAACGCTCAGTATATGTCAGCCGCGGCCAAATTGATGCCCAACTTTCTGGCGCCAAATGCTGCCGCCGCCGCTCAGGTCATGTTTTCGCCATTTATGGATGGCTCGTTAAAGCTACCGGCCGGTCCTCGCCTGCCCTTCGCAGACGCCAATCTATTCAATCAGATGTGTCAAACAGGTGGAGTGGCGCCCTCTGTGTCGATGCCATCGCCAATGCCAGTTACGGGGAGAAAAACTCCTGGAAGAGAGACTCCGACCACTTCGATGGCCAATTCATTCAAATTCGATTCTCAAACTGCACACTCCCTGCTGATGGACAGCCGTCGATCACCGGCAAAACAGACAACATTCAAAGAGGCCGCACTTCCGGCTGACCTCTCAATGAAGAACAGACATCAAAGCAGCAGAAACTCGAGTCCATTAGATAACGATAGACATGAGAACAATAAAAATGGATCCACTGATAGACACGGTGAAGGACACACTGACGGTCCTCTTAATCTTTCCAAAACAAAGCAATCCTTAGTGCGAACCTCTTCGCCTTCCATTACATCCAATCCCACATTCGTGACCAGTGGTATAAACGGCTGCACTAATTATATGTCGTCATCCAAACAATCATTCAGTCGAAACCATTCTCCTCTGTCTTCTCCATCAGCGATGCCTCAAATGATCTCATCCCCGTTATCACAAATGTCTCACCCACCACCTCCTCCCCCGTCAGCCTTTTTCGGCAATCCAGGAATGACAACAGACCAGTACTTCCACCATGCTTACAATGCGCTGGGTATGGGCTTTAGAGGACCCCATATGACACCAAACCAGCTATCAAACCTCACTTCTATGTCGAATCTCCAGAACGACAAGTCGGGCAATCCATTCAACCCATTCGGTCCCCTTTTATTGCCGGATCTGTCGAAATTGACGCCGACATCTACGGTCACAACAGCGTCATTGGCCTCACAACTGGAGCGACAGAGGAATGAATCACAACTACAGTCACAAAACGAGTCCAACACAGAGACAATCGTCACGTGTCAAAGTAAGACCTACCTGTGCCTAACCTACCACACGCTCTGACTTATACAATATTGAGGAATTCCTTGTTTGTTGTGAGACTCAGGCCAAATATAATTCACTAGAAAACTGATCTGACAATAGATTTGACCGAAAAAACATTAATCCGAACATAAATTCTTATCACCGATCAGTTGATCCGCAAAAGAAACTGATTCTGAGCTCAGATTAGACCAAATGTTCTCAGATTCTGTTCAAGTCTTTAAATTATTGTATAATTAAATTAAATTTATTTATTTGTGACTATTTTCAAAATCCAATGTTAGGAACGTTTTGTGAATTTCTAATTTCACTCAAAATTTTTATATGCATTTGATTACAAAACTCATATCTCTATGGCTTTCCAGTGCACAGAATGCTGTTTGCTATTCCCTAAACCGTAACTAATTTTTGATGTATACTAACTTTTAATGCAATTATTTCTTCTGACAAACGACTGATTCCTTTCAACAGACAAAATATTGGGCGCAAAGATTATACGACAACAGAAGAGGGACTCGGATGGAAAGCCACACGTCAAGAGACCAATGAATGCATTCATGGTTTGGGCTAAGGACGAGCGAAGAAAGATATTGAAGGCCTGTCCCGATATGCATAACTCGAATATATCAAAAATTTTAGGTAAATTTCTGCGAATAATTGATTATAGAAATAGTTTTCAATCATTTATATCTTGTCTTCAATTTTGAGTCAACTCTTTCGAGGCTTAAGATTTGAATAAATTTTATTTTATTTTCAAAAAAAAACTTTTAACACATTTTTGAACTTTCCTTTCACGAGAAGAGCCTTTTCATTGATTTACTCTATATTTGAGGCTAACATCTGAAAAGAAAAATCAGTTAAAAATTGAATATTTGTATTGAGATCACGATTTGGTCCTTAAAAAGAAATAATTGATATTTTCTTTTGACTTAATTTTTTATTTCTCGAAAAAACATTTAAATTCAGAATAAAAGAGAAGAGAATATAAAAAGAGTGTAAAAATAATTTTTCACAGATTTTTTTGTTTACCTCTTTTAGTAGTTTCTCTTGAATTTGATTTAACCTTAAAAGTCATGAAAAGTGTAATAAATCACTAAATTAATGTTTTGCTCTTATTTTGCAATTCAGGCGCGCGTTGGAAAGCAATGACAAACTCGGAAAAACAGCCCTATTATGAGGAACAGTCGCGACTGTCCAAACTGCACATGGAAAAACACCCGGACTATAGATATCGGCCACGACCCAAAAGGACCTGTATTGTGGACGGAAAGAAATTGAGAATTTCTGAATACAAACAACTTATGCGTCAGAGAAGGCAAGATATGAAAAATTTATGGTAAATCACATACAAAATGACAAACAAATTGATGAAAACCCGAACCCAGTATTCGTTTGTCTGTACCTTGATCAAAGTTGTGAGCACCGGAATGCTTTGCCCTTAGAGTACCCATTAAATATTTCTGTCCCGATTTTTATGCAAAAATTTGGTTCCCATCAAAAAAATGTACAAATTTTTGCCTTAAGAGTGAATTTTTGTTAGTTTTGAGTTCGAGCACAGGTCTGAACCAAAATTTATTTGAATTTTTCGTGAAAATGATCGCTAATTTTCATTAAGATATTTATTTGATTTATAATTTCGGATACGATTGCAGATTATTAACCGTTTAATAGAGAAGAGAAAAGTTTATTATTCAATATAATAGACGACTCTTTTTATTACTTCAATCGTCAGTAATATTATTATTATTATTAATGTTATCATTAAATGTCTTCCCATTAAAAATAGTTATTAATTTTTGTGATTATTATTTTTATATATTAAGTTTATTAGAGATTATGTGCAGTGCAGTGATCAGAATAAAAAGAATTGAGTCAAAGAAATTGAAGTAAAGTAAAGTTTGGATTTTGAAAAAAATGTTTGAAATTTTTGTTTTAGTCTTAAAACAAATTTTATTACTTTAATGACTAAGAATTTCTGAGATAATAAACTAAATGAACAGAAATAAGTAAAAATCCCGAAACTCCTAAGAGAGGGGACTGTCTTCTTCTGAAGACACAGAAACTTAAGTATTAAACTCTTGAGTAGTGTTTTTGTGAATTTTATTTTGAAGTCTAATTTCAATATTCACGAAATGAGTACTCAATCAAAGCAATGGATCATCTTTTGCCTCATTTTATTCGCATCTCTTATTTGCAGCAAATGTTTTGATTAGTTTGAAAGCAAATTATTTGAATATTTATTTAAAATCTATTCGTTTGAAATTTTCAAACCTCCCGATAGAGTTGTTTAATATATTTGCGAATAAATTATATTTAAATTTAAGGATAAAACTCTAGGTTTGCAAAAATAGATCTAAAATTGTTTTTGCTGTTTATTTATAGGTTTCAGAGCGGATCCGGATTTGATCCGTCAATGGATTCTCCGGCCGGTGGTAATGGACTGCCATTGTTTCCGAGCAGTGATGGAAATGATGACTATCACAGCCGATCGCCGGCCTCTTCGTTCAGCATTGAAGACAAGTCATCTGAACCGTCGACGCCCAGAGACTATTCAGTTAGTCCTAAAATTGAAGACCTGGATATGTCTGAAATGGACGCCTCGACACTCAATTAAGAAATGCAATCAATTTTCTATTATTAGACTAAAGTTTTTCTATTCATTTCATTTGAAAGAATTGTAAGAATTATTAAATAAGTTATAAATCAAAATAGACTTTCAGTTAAATATTAAGCTTAAGAAAGGGTACAACACTTATGTCATGTCAGGAATCGGTTGTCTCTCATCTCTCAGATGTCATCCATTGATAAGAGAACAGAATATTAATCTCATTAACCATTCATTGATTTTCTCATTTCAATTATATATCAAAAACTACAGAAAGTTCATGAAATTTATTATTTAATATAAATGTAATAATAAAAACACTCGATAGAAATCTCATTTTAAAAATATTTACCTTGATCGAATTGCAATTATAAAACCCCTCTATAATTCTCTATTAATCTCTAGTCAGAGGTCGCAAACATTGAATAATTAAAAGGTTTAACTGAAAAATATTCCACAAAAATATAAATTTCGCATAATTTATGTGACTTTCATAAAATCCCATTGTGGTTATTTGATCAATCAATATTTCGTTAACATTTAATTCTCAGTTAATATCAGTTAATAATTGCGGTAAAAGATTGAAATCTAGTCTGCGATGCAATTGTCTACCAGGTACTTATTGAGAATAGCGCGTATCACCATGCAAAATTAGCCTGGTTTAATCGAGAGAGAATTATGTTTTCATGTAATTAGCCATAGATTTGATAAAAACTATGTACTATTCGGTGAATTTCTTCATTTTTGGCCAAATGTGTAATATTATTGATATTATTATTATTATAATTGTTGTTATTTTGAACACAATCTGAATATAAAATAGAAAAAAAAAATCTGAATTAAAATCATTGGAAACACAAACGAATTGAATGTCGATATGTGAGGTCAGAATGAGGTCAGACTCTGCCCTCATTTGATCCTAGATTTTTAGAAAACAATTGATTTTCAATCGTTTTATTCTTCAAATAATTAATTGAAAATAATATTTAAAATAATGTGATATATATTTCACGACTTTATTTGCAAATAATGACCAAACCCATTTTACTGTTTCTTCTAAGAAAGTTCTTATTTGTTTAACCTTATTCGTTTTTATGTGGGGAATAATTCAACAGAATCAATTCATCTCATTTTTTATTTGAACAAGCAACAAATCTCATTCTCAATGTGCCATATATTCAGAATTTCAAAACACATTTTATTATTACAACTGAATTACAGATAAATTCCATTACAGAGAATAAAATGTCGTAAAAAATTACATTTTGAACAATAAAAACACGAATACAAAAGAAATGACAATTATTTCAAACACAGCAAAAGACTTGTAATATATTTGAAACCATTCTTTACCTCTAATTATATGATTGTATCGAATAAAATAAATCGCGAATCAAATCATTTGAATTCTTAAGAAATGAGTGGAATCTGAACAAAAGTGAACATGGTCATTGTTCTGTGTGTTTAATATAGCGTTTACACTATGGAACTAGAAAACTATGATGGCTCAATTTTAATTGTTTCGCTTCTCATCATTTCAATTCAATTTAATTATTATTATTATTATTATTACAATATATTTGTTTTATTGTACATTAGGTTAAAATCAATTAATTATTATTTACTTTATTTCTGTCTCTTTTATCGGTGAAAAAATTAAAACATTTTTTTTGATTATTGAAAAACAATTATGAAATCAATTGAATAAATAAACTGTTGAATAAATGTTTAAAATAATTGTGCTTGTTTCATTATTCAGAGTTTTTATGATAATACAGCGAGTTGTACAAGGGGATTATTGAGAGTTGAAGATTAGATTGATAAGTTTACATAATTCAGTTTATATGAATAGATCTAGCTACTTTATATTTTGCAACTCATGGCTTTCCCCTCAATCATATGCAAATTTTTGAACCCTCAACAGTAACTGTAGGATAAGATGAATTCCCTCCAGTATTGAGAGGTTTCTCTTACTTCTGGTCTGTAATACAAAAGAGTATTAGTGTCTAATCAGAGAACAAAAGGAATCCGAAATTTTATTGCAATTCTTTGACAACCATTTTATAATCCGATTCACAATAGACTTATTCATGAGTTTCTAACCCCGAGTAAAGACCTCAAAACGAGGAAATCAATCGCATCAAAAAGATTTTCTAAGAATAAATTTGTACACTTTTCTACATCATTTGGGATTATGACATCATCATGCAAGTCAATTATATCAAGCCCGGGTCATCTAGTCAAAAATAATTTAAATGATCCGAGGTCATTTCTTCTGGTGAAGGAAAATTTTTGCACCCATCCTCCGTTATACCCGATTACCGCAATATTCAAACGAAACAAATTTTTAAAAATATTTATATTTTGTTATCGATTAGACTCACAATCGATATGTTTATGAGATTTTAAACCCGAATAAAGATTTTATTTTCGGATTTGAGGGGAAATTAATTCTAAACATTTTGTCGAAAAATGTCGAATAAATAAATTCTTTTAAAATAAACCGAAAACTTTAGAAATGTTACTTAACAGTGTTATACCATATTACTTCGACAACAGGAGATTGTTGCTATATATGAGTCCCTTAGAACACAAATACAAAGCATTTGGCGTTGACTTCAAAGCACTCATTCATTGAACAATACTTTCGATTCGATAGCATTCATATGAATGTGAAAATGTTTACGCGTTATATGAAATAGTTTTCGGGTTCTCAACGATTAAGTCATTTAATTCTTGGAAAGGGTGATAATAAAAGTTTAAGGACTGTAAGCCCAGGACTTTCGTTTTAATGCAATAATAGTATTCAATATTAAAGCTTATGTTTGATTTCTATTGCTTATTTTCATACAATTAAACATGGCCGGTTGACTAAACAGAATTTGTCCATACTTCATTTATACCGGGATGCCGCTGTTGTCGAGGAAATACGGTATAAAATAATTTTGATTTATTTACATTCATTGAAAATATGACATCAGTTTTAATTCATTTTTTCTTTATGTTTGTCGCGAATCACTTGAGAATCAATCTTAAAGAAAAAGTACCTAAACTTAAAATAAATGCAAATAAGAAGAGATGTCTTTTGCCTGAAATGGTATTTGTGTTTAGAACCGACTCCAACCTCATTCGCATTACTAATGCACTGATCAATAGTTTCGCTCAGATCTACAAAAAGAGATGAGTTTTCCATCTCTTTATGTTTAGTATTTCAGTGATGATCACCGCCTGGGCTGTTGTCAAAGTGCTTCCACATAAATACTACAAATTCAGAGAAAACTCATAACTTTTCTTCAATAATAGTTGGTATAGATCTGCAACTTTCAAAGCGATAAATTTGCATGTTCATATTCTGATGGAAACTCAAAAGCTTAGCCTTTCTCTTTGAAATCTTAATGTCTGGCCATCACTGGTATAGTGTATAGTATAGACTAAACATTACATTTAAATTATAATTCAAATCGTTTGGGATTCGTATTGTATTGCATTACGATTTGAAAAATACATTCAATGCTTCGAAGGAATATTTATTCAAATTATACGACAAACTCGAGTAATAGAAACCCAAACTAAGCCATTAGAATCAGAATTTGACTTCCCATGTGAAAGAAACAAGCTCGTTATTGTTAATTAGCATCGGTATAGAATTTGATGGAGAATACTCTTGTTCATTTTCATATAATGAATAAATGAATTCATAATTAGTTAGGATTTTAAAAATGGATAAAATTAATGACAAATTCTGATATTTGTTTGAAAGCATTTGAAAATCACATTAAAAGCATTTATTTTGTGATTCCGAGTGTTTTCCTGATTTGAAGCAAATTTTAAAAATTAGATTAAAACAAAACTATTCGCTGAAAATTGTTCCGCAATTTACAGTTAATCGGGTAATGAAATACTGGCCCTTCAATTATACGAAGCACTTATCGGAAGAACTAGTTCTATTTATCACAAATTCATTTTGAGCCAAAAAAAAGAACAAGATAAAAATATAAGTTCTCATAATTTTCGTGATCACATACGAGAAAATGTGTTTAACAAATGGTTTTTCAAAAAACAAAGATTTTATTCAAACATTTTTTATTCTAATGTTATCTAATATTTCAGTGAAATTGGATTTTATATCCATTTTTTATACGAATAAAATTGAATTTATTATCAAATGGAGAACTTTCAAGAAAATTGTCTTTTTTTGTTGTATTTTTCATATCATACCCATTATGTGCTGAGCGTAGGCTTAAACCGTGGGTTCGGATCAATAAAATGTTAATTGAATTTTGCATGAATTACAAACAAAAATAGCTATATTTTTGAGCAAATAATTAATTTTAACCAATCGATTGATGACAACAAGCCTTTGGTTTAATTACACTCTCAGAGCGATAAAACATTTAACTCGATATTTGAGTAAATTTTTCTCAACAAATCACAATTTCAATTCCGTTTAAATGATGGGTGATTTGAATTTCTGCATAAAATTCCATTTGTAGGAAACTAATAGTGGTTTTTATTGCCATCTATTGAATAACTACAATGTAAATTCTTGAATTATTCAGTAGATTGTTTTCAAGCCCTCAATATATTGAATTAAGCCCTCAATAGCTCTATATTTGGATTCAGTTTTGTTTCTGATTTACACAATGGTTTCAATAATTGGATTAAAGAATATTGCATTAAAGCAAATAAATTCAATTATGTTCTGGGAATGCATTAAAATATTCATTTCAATAATAGCCTATCCTTTGAAATAAATCTTAGGAACATCGGATCAGTTCGTGTCTGGACCACATCAATACGTTTGGCTATTATTTCTATAATAATAATTATTATTATAGTCTTCCTATAATAGCCCCACTGACATACACAATGGACATTAGTGGTGCCCTGGTGCTTTGAGTCCATTATTGGACATTTATTTTTAATGGATTGAAAATTAACATCAAATGAAACACTTTATTCAACATTTAATAAGTTCTCAAAATTCTTAATACAATTTATAAGTTGAGTAAAATTCTTGTAAAGTCTTAATTCAATTCTCAGTTTGTAGGGGGAACCGGACTTAAACAGATGATATGAAGACCCGGCTTTACTGCTGAGGAAAGGCATACACCATTCAAAAGTGATATTTCTATAGAAAATCTTTTAAATAAAAACAAACAGACATTTATTTAAAACATTACATTAAATAACAATCAAATCAAAACTTATTTGAAACGCATTCAAAACTGACTGAACAGTTGGTGCCCTCTATTGGAGTGCCAGCACTGCATGTCTTAACTTCCTCTCTCGCATAAGTTTCTTATACTCTGCTACTCGTAGTCTCTTGCCGTCTAAAGTGCACGTCCGTTTTGGCCGTGGCCTATACCGATAGTCAGGATGTTCTGTCATATGTTGACGTGAAAGACGTGACTGTTCCTCATAATAGGGCTGTTTCTCTGATGAAGTCATCGCTTTCCAGCGCGCGCCCAGAATCTTGGAGATGTGTGAGTTGTGCAGATCAGGACAGGCACTCAGTATCTTCTTGCGTTCGTCGCGGGCCCATACCATAAACGCGTTCATCGGACGCTTAACATGCTCCTCTTTCTTATGGTGTTCTTTTTCTTCTGCTTGCTCATTCTTTATGGTCAAATCCAAGGGTATGTCCTGACTATCATTCTTATCAATTCTTTGTCGCGAATCTCTCAAAGCTTTCCTCAATTTTTCCAACTCTTCAATCATTGCATTGAGTTTGTGTTGAGTCTCGATATTCGTCTCTAAAGACATTCTCTGAGAATAATTGACAATAAGTTTAATTTAATAATTCATTTAATATCTCATTAATTCACTAATTGTTTGATAAAAATAAAGGAAAAATAAGAAGTAATTCTCTGATTAGAAGAAAAGTCTATGAATTATGAAAATAATGATCGAAATAATAGTAATAATAATCAAAAGATAAGAATAATTTCAAGAATCACTGTAATAGTCCTCTGGTTTGATATAATCTCTTAAAGAGTACTTCTCATTACAATAATCATAATTGGATTCAACTGACTCTCCCCTCTCTCACTGATTCACGCGATCGCATAATTGGCCAGAAAAGAGCTCTTCAGTCTTCGTCCACAACAATAACAAACACTCGAAGAACAGAAAAAACAAACCAAAGAACTGAAGACTAATAACGTATTTGATATCAAACTTAGTTTTTATAACCAATAGTATTATTATTAATAATAAATCAATAATTTGGTGAAAGAATAAAACTTTTTATGCATTTCTATGCATTTGGTTCTAGTTTTTCACGAAAATAATCTTTCATTCAAAAAGAAAAGTCGACCAAAAGTGCAATCATTTAAAAGTCTTAAACAATTCAAAATAATTTTGGAGAAAAATAATCTGGGAAAAGCAAAAATATCCCAGTTATATGAAATCAAGTGGAAAACTATAAAACTCACCAGTGTGTATGTGCGTTGTTGTCTCACTCGTCTCCAGTAGCCGACTGAGCCTTCAGTCTTGAGAGCCAATCGTAAGCCTATCCCTACGCCTATTGTCTCGTATTGTTCTTCGCGATTGCGTTATTTGTTTGATCCAAGCAGTGAAGACAATCCCTCACTCACGAGACAATCCCTGCTATTATTGTCATTAGCGGTCATTCCCTTCGCGCGTGACTTTCAATACTCTCCTTCAAGCGATTGAATTAATTTACGTTTAATTCAATTATTAGAAAAACATTTTCATTTAAAAGACAATCAAAACTCAAATCTATTGAAATAAGAGATGAAAAACAGCTGTAATTCAAGGGATTAGATGAGAATCTCCGTCGCTCTGAGACCACACACGTATTGTTATCATTAGACAACTGTCGCAGTGATGGGAAACGCGCGACAGTCCTCTCGCCTCCAGTCAAATGCCTGAGTGGGGGGCTCTGAAACTCACGAGCTGTCAGACAATAGTTTATTAGAAATTAATTCAAAGCGTGAACTTATAGCTATCGTATTGTAATTATTCGACTTTCGATGTTCGATACAATCGAAATGAATTTGTAAATCTTCTCAATTCCCGTCACTCCTTAAACTCAAACACAATTAACTAGTCATTAGTTTTTAAAAAACAAATTTTAATGAATAAAATGTTTTTATAATTCACTCGAACTACAGAACGAAATGAAAAGTGAATTTTTTTCAAAGAATAATTAACTTTCTTTGTTTTCTTTGCAATCATTTTTGACATCTTCTTAATTATTTCTTTGGCTAATATTATGTTATTCCTCATCAGTTTTGACCATTGATTCCCTTTTGATGGTTTCATAAAATTGATTCAATGCTTTCACAATTGATTTCATTGAAAAGTATTTATCAAAGATAATAATTTGACCGCATTTTTCTCATTGACCCCCTTAGCCATCCCTGGTGTCAATTGATATTCGCCACACATTCGAGACAATTCTTCAATAACTAAGATGATTTCAGAGACCCCGGTTGAATAAGCTTTCAATTCGAGAGAATTTCACTCATTTTTATCACAAGTAACCCAAAACAACTTTGCAACAAGCTTGTTTTATAAGAAAAACCCCCACAATTCATATTTTATTTCAATCTATGATTAGATTCTTTCATAAATTCTATCGCTTCTATAAATTATATTATCAAGTCAATTAATAAACTTGCTCATTAATCGATTGAAATTCCAAAACTCCTTTATCTTTATTTATGAATTAAGAAGCAATTAATTCATTTTTGGTTGATTTGCGGAAATTTTGTCCCGAATCCAAGAGTTGTATTCATTAACCTTGGTGAACACTGAGGGATAACCCTTGACTGCGCATGGTACTGTGAAAGAGTCCAATCCAACAAAAGACCAAGTACCATTGAAAAGACAATTGAGAGGACCGCCAGAATCTCCGTTGCAAATGCCTCTACCCTTACCCCCACCCGCGCACACATTAGTTTTCAAGATTTTTGCTTGCTGAGAGTAGCTTTTCGAACAGTCCTGTTGTGAAAGCAACGGTAGGGACACCTTTTGCGGCAAATCAGAAACTTTTTGGTCTAAAAAAAGAAGTTTAGAAAAATGTAAACTTGTATTCCTCTGTCCGTCCTTTTCCTCTACTGACTGTCTGCTGAAGTAAGTCCCCAACCAGTAGCCACACACTCCTGTCCAGGTTTTAGAACGAGGTCATCATTTGGCAGATCTATTGTCTGACAGTTCGCGGTTTTCGTCAGTTTATCCCGAAGTTTGATGAGTGCGATGTCGTCTGTGATCAGAGAGGAGTTCCACTTCTCGTGAACTATAATCTGAAATCAATTTGAAGTGAATTTAAATCATTTGAAACTCAAATACCGTTTGAGGAAAGGCTCTTTGCTCTTCTCGTGGAGAAGAGAGACTGTGTGCGCCACAGACCAGATCGAAGTTACGTCTCGCAGGTTTGTCCACACAATGGGCTGCAGTTACCGCCCACTCGTAGCTTATTATTGTTGCGCCGCAGAAGTGTTGACGATTTTTTTGAAGAGATACCATCCACGGAAACTCAGCTTTTTGTAAAGTCTGTCCACCGACTATACGCGGGACTGTCGGTCTCTCCCGGAGTAAATCCATAACCGGTTGGCTCTCTTCAATCGCTTCAATAGAATTGGTTTTTCTTATAATAAAATTATTGCTATTTTGCGGAATAATTACCTGATATTAGCGCTAAATAACTGAAAAATACTATTTTTAAAAACATTTTCTCTTTGAATAGATCTTCGAAACAAATATGAGTTCAAAAAGTATTTCTAACTTTTATTAGAAAAGCAATGAATAGAAACATACTTTTGACCCGAATTTCGATTGTTTTTAGAATTTTTCAGATGTATTAACAGATTGTCTGCAACTTCTGTGAGTTTAAAACAATAGTTTCAAATTTTTATAACTAAACCCAATTCCTTTGCAAACTTGAAACTTTGAACTAGCTGAAGTTTTACTCGAGTTACAAGCTGGAATCTTGTTCATTGAGTGAATCAGTGAATAACTATTGAACTCCTCTTTTCTTTCTACTCAAGAATTGATTATAAATGAAAACAATTGCAACGAAAGAAAATCAACATTTATTGCATTTTTTTTATAGAATAATTGTAATAAAGGGAACGGTATTCTCAAAAATAGAGATTTTATTTCACAAAGTGTACTTGATAAATATTTAATCGAAACTCTTGTTTAACTTGATTTTGAGCCAATTTCTGCATAAAAACAAAATAAAATAAAATTTAATAATTGATTGAATTTTGATTTCCTTGCATTCTTTCCCTCCAGTAGTTAAGACCGACTATAGGATATCCACCGCCGCCTCTACTATAATGCTTTTTATAATAATGGGGAGAATGAAAGGACAGGACTCACTAATATCCCTCGTGGTCAGATTCCATTAGTTCAGTCAATAGTGATGAGGACAGGACTTGTGCCCAAACCAAGAGAATCAATAATAA